>PVLD010033232.1:0-13698 GCA_004027595.1 Dinomys branickii
TGAGGATGCAGATGCTCTTCACATTTTTTGGTCCCTCTTTGCCTTCAAAGAAGTAAGTAGGGTTTCCGAGAAGAAACCTTTCGATTAGAAAACTTTCTAAGAAGTGTCCGTTGAGCCTCTTAGAATTCACACACTTCTATAACACTCCTCCCTTAAGTGTCAGCTCATTAGGGATTTGCTTAGTAGTTTATCAGTATGATAAAATAAATATGATGGGATATAATTTTCATTTTTACTTCACAAAAGATTGTAACTTTTATTTTATTAGTGGAATGTCACCTTCCAGGCTTCCATGAATCTGCCACAGGGTGAGGAACCAAGAGAGTCCAGAGCCAGTGAGGAATTGGGACCATCAGACCAACAGCCTCGAATAACGGACCCCTGCCAACAGCACAGACATGAACATGGACACGTGTTCTTCTCCAGTAGAGCCCTGCAGATGGACCTCAGCTCTGGCTGACACCTCAGCTACACTTCATGAAGGGCTCTAAAGCAGAAAAAGCAGCTCGGCCTTGCCTGGATTCCTGACCCATCAAAACTCTGAGATCATAAATGTATGTATTTTTAAGTCACTAAATTTTAAAGTACTCATTATACAGCATAAGATAACTAATACATCCCTGAATGGCTGGGACTTTGGTATAAGGTAGAAGGACATGGACCGAGGTCAGCCTCCCCCAATGGGGTAATAGAATATCTGACAACACCCCTGAACAGATTGTCCTCATGTCTGAGGATCACTCTTCATACTCCGAAACTGAAACGTGTCCTTGTGCCCTGCGAAGCCCCTGTTAGCTTCCAGGAGGCAAAAGCTGGTAAAGGTGTGTCAGTGGAGGGCCAGTCACGATGAAGTCGTGAGTACAAATACTAGAGTCATTGTTTTTCTACCTCCATTTCTATTTAGTGGCCCATTCTCTCTGCCATCGCATTTCATCATCTCTGTCTCCTTATTTCCCAAATTCTTGGCATTTGTCTGATGACCAGTCCTATAACTGATTGCCGGATGATCTCTTGGTCTTGCAATAATGTTATTAAGCCAAACATCCTGAAAGGTCTCCCCCAGGAAGGGGTTTTTCCTTTTACTCAAGGTGCCCTCCCAAGGAGACCCCAGTGTCCAGTTCACAGGGTGCTGTCCAGGTGGAGTGGCACACTGCATAGAGGAGAATTTCCGCTCCGCTCACGCAGTACCAGCACTGCTGTAGGCAACGCAGTAGTTATAACTGTAAAATCATGCACGTATGCCCCACTCAGGGACCGCTCCCCGGTGAGACAGTCTGGAATCAGTATGCAAGTGACAGCGGGAGACACAGCTCAGCGGCAAACTGCTTTCCTACATGTACAAGACCTGAGCTAGATCTCAAATACCACAGAAAAGGAAAAAGAAGTATGATTTCTTATGAAAATAATCTTCCCTTTGGAACCTTTCAGAGCTATAAATTTTGCCTTTCCTACTAGTCCAAAAAGAACAGATAAATGGGAAAGAGTGATCTAATACTTATTTTCCATTTGCAGTAGGGTAAGGTGCAGCACTCAGGAGGCTGAGGCAGGAGGATCACAAGTTCAAGGCCAGCCTGAACTACGCAGTGAGACCTTGTCTCAAAAAAAGAAAAAAAAAAAAAAAAAGAGAAAACGTTAAGGTAAGATGTAGGGAACATGGCCCATCATTCCAAACTTCATGAGGGAGAGAAGGGCTGGCTTCTGGAAGCAAGTGATATTTAAACTCACTAAAGGACCCAATAGGAAGTTTTCTCCCTACCAATGATATAAGGATTTAACCAGCCTCGTGCTTCCAATTCGAAAACTTCCTGTAAGCAGTAAGGAGAATTTCTAGTTCTATTATCAGAAAAACTCACCCCTCTACTGCTATATGCAGTTTAGCATAGTGAGGGAGCAGGTCAACATATAGTTACAGCCAAATTCTAGACTTCTTTTTTGGTTGTTCAGTTTCGGTTTTGTGGGGTTTTTTGTGTGTCTTTTGAGACAAGTCTCACTATGCAGCTCAGGTTGGCCTTGAGCTCATTTTGCAGCCCAGGCTGGCCTCCAACTCACAGCAATCCTCCTTGCGCTGCCTCCAGAGTGCTTGGATTGCAGGCATACATCACCACACCCACAAGGTTTTGGTTTGTTGAGCAGAGTTTCACTATGTATGTAGCTCAAGTTGGGCTTAAATTCACTATATAGCCCAGGCTGACCCCAAACTCATAGCATTCCTCCTGCCTCAGCCTCCCAAGTACTGACTGAGCTGTGCACCAGAACACCTAGCTTAAACAGGCTTTTCTCACTTTGAAAAGGCCAGAAAAGTTTCAGAATAAACATTTGTATTTTTTGTGAAAACATAAAGTATTTTAACTGCAGGTCATCTGAAAAGGGTCAAATTAAGGACCCCCAGATAAGACTGAGAAAAATATTGGTAGGCTCCCTAAAAATAACTGGTCACCTTTTACAAGCAAAACAGCAAAGAACAGCAAAAGTTTAACATACTCCTTTCCTTCATTGTCAGGATTTATGAAAACCAGTGTAGGATACAAAGAATACCAGTCTGTACTAGAAAATGATATGTACTAGGCAGGATAAAAATACAAGTTTAAAAAGTCAATAGCCTTCATATACATTAATAATCAGATGACAGTGTAATCTGGAAAACAATTCTATTCCCAATAGCTTCAGGAAAAATATAAGATACCTAGTGATCACCCTAAGAAGCTGAAAGACCTCTATAAAGAAAATTACAGAACGATGAAGAAGACAGTTGAAGAAGACACTAGAAGATGGGAAGATATCCCAGGTTTGAGGACTGAAAGCATTAATATTGTTAACATGACCAAATTACGAAAATCCATCTGCAGATTCAACGTTATCCCCAGCAAAATCCCAAAGGCATTTTCCACAGAACTAGACAAAAATCCTAGAATATATGTGGATACACAAAGGACACTGAATAGCCAAGAATATGCCAGAGGCATCACAATACCAGATTTAAAATTATAATACTAAGCCATAGTAACCAAAACAAAATGGTACTGACACAAAAGTAGACATGTAGACCAAAGCAGTAGAATAGAGGACACAGAAACAAATAAATGAAACTACAACTGTCTGATTCTTGACAAAGTTGCTAAATGTATGCAATGAAGAAAAAATAGTCACTTTACCAGATGTGCAGGGAAAATAAGATTTCCACTTACAGAAGATTCAAACTAAATCCTTTCCAATCAACCTGTATAAAAGTCAAATCCAAATGGATCAAAGACTGAGCTACAAGACTGGTCTGAAACTTTGAAAGTACTGGAGCAAAACAGAGAGGAAACACAAGACTTCTTGGGTAGGAATTGAATACCACTGGAAACAAGAGCAATAATGAACAGATGTAACCATATCAAAATAAGCCAGGGAAACAACTAACAGTGAAGAAATGGCTTAAAGAATGGGATACCTTTGCCAACTACTCTTAAGACAGAGCATTAGTATCGCAAATGTATAAAGAATGCAAAAACAACATGAAAAAATCAAATAGCCCATTCAATAAATGGGTGTATGACTTGAATACACACTTCTCAAAAGTAATAGTACAAATGGTCAATAAGTATATGAAAAAATTCAATGTTTTTAGTCATTAGGGAAATACAAATCATAACTACATTTAGCCTGCCTAACCCATATCAGAATGGCCATCAGCAAGAACACAAAAAGCAGGCCAGGCACAATGGTGCATGCCTATAATCCCAGCACTTGGGTGGCTGAGGCAGGAGGATTGTTGTGAGTTCAAGACCAGCCTAGGCTATAAAATGAGCTCAAGGTCAGCCTGAACTGCACAGCAAGACCCTGTCTCAAACAGACAAAACACACACACAAACATAATGCAATAAATGCTGGCAAGAATGCATAGAAAAATGAACCTTTCTATACCGCTGGTGGAAATGTAAATTAATATAGCTCCTATGAAAACCAGTATAGAAATCCCTCAAAAACATTACAAGTAGAGCTAACATTTGATCCAGCTGTACCATTCTTGAGTTATATCTAAAGAAATTAAAATTAGCATACTACAGATATATCTGTACACCCATGATTATTGTGGCACAATTGACAGTAGCCAAGATGCAGAACCAATCTAGCTATCTATCAAGAGGTGAATAAACAAAAGTATATACTTATAATTTTTATATTTATAATATAATTTTATATTTATAATTTTTATATTTATATATAATATATATATATGTGTATGTGTGTGTGTGTGCTATTAAGCTGTAAAAAAATATTGTCATGTGGAGGAAAATGACTGAAAAAGACAAATATCATATGCTATCCATAATATATTTAATATATATTGTAACATATATTGTATATATTGTATATATTGCAATATTATAATATTATTATAATATATTACAACCAGAATCAGATGGTTGTAGTTTCAATGATTTGTTTCTGTGTTCTCTATTCTGCTCCTTTGGTCTACATGTCTATTTTTGTCAGTACCATGTTGCTTTGTTTACTGTGGCTTTGTAGTATAATTTGAAATCAGATTTAAAATGCAAATATCACATGTTCTCCATAATACTTTAATCTTAAAAAGGATGATATAAAGGTAGAAGGAACACTGTTAGACAAGAGGAAGGAAATGAGAGAATAGGGTGTACAGGAAGGAAATGGAAGATGGATGTGATAAAAAAAATTATCTGAATTGAAATCCAGTATTTTATAGAATGGATGGGCACTATTAAAAATATACTTTAAAATATGTATCAGAGCGTCAATATTCCTGCTAGTATTAAAAAGATCATTCTTATCAGATAGTGTATTATCCTAAGAACTAAGAGGATTTTTTCAACAAAACTGGATTCTTTAACTGCAGAATTTTTCTTTCCTGTAAGTGCTGGACCACAACCAAACCCACCCTGATTTAAAGAAAAGGATTCTCTTTAGCATCACTAACTTGTAATGAATACAGTTTAAATTTGATTCAGCAGTGCCTTATTTTGAATAACACCTGTACTTAGTTCCTCCATGAAAAGTTTTATGATTTTTCTCCATATAATTTTTCTCTAAAATCCCTACAGGCTACCCTACATGTTGTAAAACATGGTGTCATTTTTATGAGTGTATATTTTCCATACACAATAGTAATGTTCAGTGTGGAGGCTTGATACATGCATATAACATATCTTGATCCTTTTCAATCCTTTTGTGCCCACTTCGTTATGTAACCTTTACCTCGAATCTCCTTTCCTATCCCTAAAGGTCTTCCTTCTTATCTCCTATCGTATTTCCTCTACTTTATTCATACATTTATATACTTTATATATCTATATTCTGTTTCTCATTAAGAGGAACCATGTTGTATCTAATTTTCTGTGTCTGACTTATTTCACTTAGCATTGTGGTCTTTAGTTTGATCTATTTTCCTATGAATGACATGATTTTATTCCTCTTTGTGTCTGGGTAACAGTCCGTTGTTTATGTATACCACATCTATTATCCATTTCTCTGTTACTGGGAGAAATTAAAAAGATCAAAGAGGAAGTTAATGAAATTAGAACAAAAAATACAAAGAATGTTGAATCAAAGAATTTGTTTTTTGAAAAGATAAAGAGATTTTTAAACTTTAGCTAAACTTATTCAGAGAGAGAAGCAGAAGACTCAATTAGAATTGAAAAAGTTGAAACTACAACTGAAATCCAGAGAACTAGTAGAAATTATTTTGAAAATTTATATTTTAATCAATAAAATACACTAGAAAAAGTGGATATGGTCTTAGACTTGTATGACTACCAAAACTGAAGCAAGAAGATGTAACAATCATGAACACACCAGTAACAAGCAATGATATTGCTGCAGTAGTCAAAACTACCAACCAAGAAAATCTCATGACACAGTGGGTTTCCCACTGAGTTTTACCAGAACTTTTGAGAAGAACTAATGCCAATACTTGTTAAATTGTCTGTGAAAAAGAAATATTTCCACACTCATTCCATGAAGCCAGCATTAAATTGGTACCAAAGCAGGATAAGGGCTCACCATAAAGGAAAACCACTGGCCAATGTCCTTCACGAACACAGATGCAAAAATAATAAGATAGCTGGCTAAGGTAGGAGGATCATTGCGAGATCAAGGCCAGCCTGGGCTAGATAGTGAGACCTTGTCTCAAAAAATAATAACAATAATAAGTTGATACTGTCAAATATAATTCAATAAGTTATGAAAAAGACCATACACTATGACCAAGTCAGCTTCATCCGAGGTATGCAAGGATGGTTCATAATACATAAATCAATAGATGAATACAACATATAAATGGAATCAAAGATAAAGGTCACATGATTACCTCAATAGATGCAGAAAAGAACTTCAACAAAGCCTAGAATCAGCTCACGATAAAAACCCTAATGAAAATAGGTATAGAAGAAACTTACCTCAAACTGATAAAAGCCACATATGACCCACTGCCAACATTATACTGAATGGGAAAAAACAAAGTATTTCCCCTAAAACCAGAAACAACACAAGGCTGTTCACACTTAATGCTCATGTTCAATTTAGTATTTGAAACTTTAACAGTACAATCAAGCAAGAGAAAGAAAAGGAATGCAAGTGGGAAAGGAAGAAGCAAAACTGTATTTGCAAATTACATGAAGTTTTCCACAGAAGATCCCCCCCACCAAATAAAACCTCCAGTAGAAGACTTTTAGAACTAATAAATTCAGGCAAGTGACAAGATACAAATCAACATACACACACAGATTCCTTTACACCAGTGATGAACTCACTGAGAAAGGAAGTGGGAAAACAATTCTGTTCATAATAGCTTTGAGGTAGGAAAGTAGGGCCTGGCAAAGCTGGCTGGAAAAGTGGGCTTGACCTGTTAATTACAAGGTTCCTGACACATGTACAGAACAGTTCTCAAAGCCCTGCATGTGAATTTCTTGAGAGATCTCAAGGAGGTTTTCAGTAGACTGGCCTTGACCTCGACCTAGACCAATAGCCAGGCATGGGATCTCAGCACCACCTCTCTGGATCCAGAGGGAGAGGTTCGCATGGGTTTCCTTGAGATTTGGATAGAGTAAAATGAGAGGCAGCCCTGAAGAGCTTGCTATCATGACTTCTTACGGTAGCCCACACGGTGTTTCCCAGATGTAGCGGGGGCATTTTCTTTCTTTTACCTTCTCTTTCTCATGTTCTTCATGTTCCTTCCCCTTCACCTCTCACTTTTCACAAACTTTTGGCACCATTCTTGGCTTGTCTTGTCCAGTTCTTTGTTCAAGATGAGAAGAACCTGGAACTTAACTCCAGGAGGAGAAGGAAGCAGCCCAGAGCGACTTTTAGAAGCAAGCTACCTAAAAACGATTTGGCACAGCCAGGAGGAAAGCTCAGGTACCAGAGACCAAGGTAAGGCCACATGGGCATACTGTTTGTTTCTTTCCAGGATGCCGTGAGGTTCCTTTTCTCCTCTCCTTTACTGTAGCCCAGAGAGCAGAGATGCAGGGGACTGTTCCAGGGTGTGCAGGGAGCTGTTTGCTGCTTTTCTAGCCAAGAGGGATGGGGAAAGGGAATGCTGGCTTTTGTCTTTCTAGCTAGTTGGCATGCCTTGTTGTCTGTACATTTGTTATGTATTTTGCTGAATTAGCTTGATCTCTGTGTAGCCTAGTTCGTAAAGAGCTTTTTTCTTGGTTTGCATTTTGGTTGGGAGTGCCACCGCATTACTTTGCTGTTGGCCTGTTTGCGGCACCCAATGGAGACTTTCACAGGTCTGATCCCAAGGCTAAAGAACGCTTGTATACAAAACATCAGCAACAAGAGCAGGCAGCATGGAGCGGAGTAGAGCGCCAGAGAGAGAAAGAGCCACCTGCATCTTTCCACTATAATTTCCATATAGGTTGTTATCTCATATTTACGTTCTCGTGTAGTGCCATAACCAGCACATGCATGTTTACCTGTGCTAAGTCATGGCCACATAACTGTATCCCACTGCGTGCCTGTGCTGGATAAGCAAGGTATTGTCCTTGGCTGTTCTTAGATGCCCCTGAGTTTTGAAGCACTCTGAGAAATTGCCTACATTTGACATGTAGCCAGCAGCCATACTGACTTGCCACGTGGCCAACTGCCATTTGGTCTTCTTGCATAACTATGCATAACTTTTATGTGGGCATGCGTCATCAGCTGCCACCATATTTTTTTCTCTATCTCCGCCAATTTGTCTTGTTGCATGACTACACATAAGTTTTACATGGGCATGTGTCACCCACCTCCACCAACTTTTTTCTCCCTCTTTACTTTTCTGAATACCTGGTTGTATCAGTGAGGGTTTTACGAGAGAAACAGATATAACACAAGATACACAAATGTATAAGAAATTACAAAACTGCCTTGAAATGGTCACCCAAAGAGTTGGATGAGGAAGCGTGCAGAAGGTGTCTGCACACTGGAGACTGAAGGATTCAGTCCAGGGTCTGGAGTTCACTGCAGAGTTCCGTGCAAGTCCATATCAGGAGACCAGTGGGTCTGCAACGGAAAGCTGATGTCTACACTGAAAGGCTGAAGGATCCAACGCGGAAGCTAGAGAGTCTAAACTAGAAGCCGGGAGATGACGTCCAAGCCAAAGCTGAAGATTGGAGGTCTTCCAAAGAATGGAACCAAAGCCATTCTCAGCAGCAAGGTCCTGAGCTCCTTGGAGGGTGAAAACCACCAAGTTCATCAGGAAAACCAGCATGACAAGCTTCTCCAAGAAAACCAGCAGCTGCTTACAGCTTCTCTCTGCTTCCAACAGCTTCTACCCATTCCCAACAGCCTAACTTCTCCAGTTCTGCCTCGTATGCCACTGGCAACAATCCTCAAGTGGGCCTTCCACACCCACCACCGTGCTTACTCAGTTCAGCTGGGAGTTGTAAGTGTTGGGTTTTCAGTGCAGAAGAAGAGGCAAAGGAGAGGAGAAAGGGCCTTTACTCCAGACCCGAGGAGAGAACCTCATACAGCTCAGGGCTCCTCTGAGATAGGCAAAGGAGGCTGGGGATTTATGAGGACTCTGGCTAGAATTTGATTGGGGCTTCCCTCGTTTGCATGGGAAAGGTAAGAGGAAATTGTGCTCAGGGCTGGAAGGAGAAGGGGGAGGGTGGTCATCTAGAACGAAGGCTGTTGTTCTGGGGCGTCAGCCATGTTAGACCACCACCATAAGGATTCAACAATTCATACTCAGGCAGGAACCTACCGATAAGTTGACCACCAACTGTCAGTCCAGCACACTGGCCTTATGATTTTAAACAGCATACGGCCTTGTAGAAAACGAGAGACAGGAAGTATTTTCTTTTTCGCCACGGAAAGGAAAACCTGTACAATCCCTCTAAGAATGCCTGAAGCCTTTTCTGATACAAAACTTTTTTGCAGAGTCAGGAGTATGATACAAACAGACCACTAGTCCAGGGCAAATGCAGGTGTGCACACTGGGTGAATGCAGGCCTCCTGTGGGGAGGATGAGGATCCTGAGGATCCTGCTCCCATCCCAGGGGGGCATGGGAGGATCCTGCTCTCATCCCAGGGGTCATGACCTTCTTACCTGTCCTACCTCAATTTTGGGGGAGAAATGGGAATGCAAGAAAAAAAGAATTGTCCATTTTAAAATGCCCAAGGCTGTTGCCCAGAACTGAGCACCTGCAACACTGTGCCCCCTGGCCCAAGTTGCCTGGGGCAATCACCCCCAGGCTTTTGTCCTACCCCATTTAAATGCACACAAGTTGTAAGGGCTGATGCCTCAGGCCTGAACAAAACACTGTTTTACCACTTAAAAATTTTACTAAAGTAAATGCCAGTGTATAAAAACAGCTATCCCTATTCTCAGTTTTTTTTCTAGCAGAGTAAATGCAAAAGATGTTTTCCCACATGTTTTAAATAAAGGTGGACCTTCAAGGGATCCAGTGCAGTGGTTAAAAGTATTTTGCTTGGGAAAGCTCTGCTACTGCCTCACAGGAGTTTGGACTAGGCAAGGCCCACAGATGGCCCAGCCCTCTTCTCCCTAATGAGTTAATAGACCCAAGTATGGAGACAGAACCACAAAGACGGCGGAGCTTTCTTCTGCACCCTTCTGTGGTAAATGATGCCTGCACCACTCTAAGATTCAAAATAGAGACATTAACCCAGGTTTTGTAGTCTCACAAGGGGCAGCCTGTGGACTTGGGGTCCCTCCTTATGCGTGGGATGCCTCCTTCAGGAGCACAGGCCGAGCTGTCTCCTTGTCTCTGTGGGTCCCACAACAAGCAGAGGGGAGAGCTGCTGGCCCTCACCACCACACGGATTTCACTAACATCGCCACTAGTCCATATTCTTGCTGGGTGGGAAATGTTTGATCCTGACATTCTAAAAGAGGAGCAGCTTACCTATTACTGCAGTACAGTTTGGGTCCAGTCTGAAGTGGGATGTGGTGAGATGGGGTGGTGCTTTCAGTTATGAGACTATTCTCTAGTTCCAGCATCCTGCCTCAAACGTACAAGGTGGAATGCAAAGCCTTCTGTTCATGCTTTGGTGACTGTCTAGCAAAGAGAATGCTCAGGAACTGTGGTGTTTAGGATGACTCTCATGGAAGAGAAAGATATTCTGGATGATCTCGTCATGAGACCCACATTGTCTCCCAGGGGATATGGCTCTCCCTGGTCTGCTTGATGATGTTGGGAGTTCTCCTCACTCCTCCTTATACCCCCAGCCAGTAGATCAGTTCCGTGCCCCGCGAGCAGTTCGGGAACTCCTTTAGCACCTGGTGCTCCAGTGGAACCTAGCGCTCCTCAGTCTCCCGTACCCTCCTTCTCATGCAGCTTCTAAGCCCACAGGGAGAAGCCAAACTGGTGCTTCTTACTACACTAATTCACACCTTACCTTGGCCCTAAGAGAAGTACCAGGAATGGAGCAAAATACTTGAGTCCGGGTCCTTTATTCACCTGCAGATGTCCAGCGGTGAGAAGAATGACTAGGCCAACTGTTCAGAGGACCTTAGTAAGTTTCCAGATACGTTTCCAATTTTCAACCTTGTTTAGGACTCACCATGGTAACATGTTCAGTTCATCTTGGCCACTTGCCGTACTCCACGAGAAACACAAACAATCCTACAAGAGGCTAGAAACTATGCAGACGGGTACATGCCTGAAAAGGGGAAGGAAACCACCCTGGAGAGGTCATTCTCCCTCAGACAGAGGCAAACTGAGAATGTAACACCGGTCCTCGACTAGCAATGGTGTCCAGTATGCCAGCTGGTCTTATCATGGGGATGAAAAGGTGCATTAAAAAGTTGTTACTTAAGATAAAGTGAGTAGGGGAGTAGGGTCTCATAATATGCAGAGGAAAATCCAGCTTTGTTTCCTAACCAATTAGCAGAGGCCTTCTGCAAGAATACTAACACAGATCCATTTTCCAGAGAGGGCAAGGCACTAATGATATATCATTTCATCTGTCAGTCAGCCCTAGATTTTTGACTTAAGCTACAAAAAATTCATATGTGGCCCAATTGCTCGACATAGCGCTTTCTATGTCCAACAATCCAGGCCTGCATGAAAGACAAAAGAGAAAGGATAGGATCATGGCTATCACAGCTGGTAATGCCTTAAGTCCTCCCAGATCATCTAGGAAAAACCCAGGGACAACTGAGGAAAGAGTTCCTGTCTCAGGTGCAAGAGCACTGGGACACTGGGCATGAGATTGTGCCAAGCCTCCACCTGGGCCCTGCTCTGCATGTGAGACAGTGGACGTGCCTGACTGTGGCACTGGAAGTCTGGCTGTCCCCACCCCTAGAGAAGGGCTAAGCCAGAACCCTTATTACTTTCTCTGATGACTGAAGAGGCTCAGGGTAACCTGCAATGACTCTTTCCATGGACATCACCTTCTCCTCCAAGAAACACTGGGTAAACTCAGACATCATGGGTGAGCCAATTCAACTGCTTCTTGAGACAAGGGAAGCATATTCTGTTTTGATTTCCTCCTCTGGAAAACTCTTCTCTAGCTCTATGGGCATAGTTGGGGCCAAGGGAACCCCTTTACTCCTGATTTGAGGTGTTACTTGAAGGCTAAGTGTTCAAACATGAGTTTCTAAGTGTCCCATGGTAGCTTGCTCCTTTTCTAGAAGAGATTTATTAACAAAGGTAGGGGCAATTCTCAAATTCTAGCTAAGGACAAAACAGACTGTACTTGCTGAGACTACACCAGGTCTCCCTGACCAAATTAAAAACGTGGAGCCTTCTGAATGGTATAATGGAACACCGGGCAACGCAAGTTCTGCTCTCCCAGTGATTACAAGACTGAAAGATCCCACCCGATTTCCTAACCCAAAGCAGCACTCAGTCAAGGAAGAGGCATGTAAAGGCCTCCAGCCTCTCATGCGTAAGCTTCTCAAATATGGCTTTCTGAGGCCCTTACAATACTGTACTCGGGAGAACATGGGATAGTAGAAGAAGGTTGCCTCATTAGCAAGGCTGTCATGCAGTCCATCCTCCCAAATTCCAGAGGACACTTATTGCTTTGCAG
This sequence comes from Dinomys branickii, assembly GCA_004027595.1. NCBI lineage: Eukaryota > Metazoa > Chordata > Mammalia > Rodentia > Dinomyidae > Dinomys > Dinomys branickii. The sequence goes on from PVLD010033232.1 coordinate 12,499, forward strand.
TCTTGGATTTAAACGATGCGTTCTTCTCCATTCTCCTACATCCAGAGACTCAGGTTCTATTTGCCTATGAATAGGAAAATCCCATTTCAAGAGAAAAAAAGCAACATACTTGTACAGTTCTGCAGTCCTCACGTTTTTCCTTGAGCACTGGAAAAAAACTTGAAACTTAAAGCTTAAGCAAAAGCCCATCTAACTGGGGATCTCACTGGGCCCTTTCAGTACTGAGGACAACCAGGAGCTGGCCTTTTAGACAGGCTATCTCAGCCTCTGGTGTCACTACGACAATTCCATTGGAAAGAGTGTTTCATCTTGTTTCTGAAGAGATTTTTAGGAAGAGGCTGTTCTCTCGGTGACGGGGTTGGGAAGCATTTGCCCCTAAGTGTCGTTTCCAATGTTCTGTCTTGGTCAGGACAGCATTCTCTGTGCTGGTGTGTGTCCCGCCCAGCATCCCCTCCACCAAGGTCTCTTGTTTTGAGGGTCAACGGACACTCTACTTTTGCTTCTGGCAGGAATTTCCTGTCTTCCTGTTTGCAGAAGACTTGCTTAGGGACCCAGGGCTCTCCCTGCTGCTCCAGGTGGGATTTTGTGATGTCCATCACCTGGCAAACCATCATGTCCCCAGCAGAGGCGCTCTGTTCATGATGGAGGGAGGTCTTGGTTTTCAAGTTCTCAGAGGTAAGACACACGTTGGTGGGAAGGTCCTGAGACTGGCTCTTCTTTCCCTTCTCGATGTTGAACTTCAGCTCCTTAAACAGCTGGCTGTTAAGTTTTGATGTTTCGATGCTTCAGGGACCTTCTGTTCTTGGAAGGGGCCTTTTCAGGGAAATTTCTGTTTTACTTGCCTTCACATCTCTGCTTTGAGCGATCTCTGATTTGCTGGTTGGCGATATGTGACTAGCCTGTAACTGAAGCTCTTTTGCTTTAAATACCTCCCTGGACTTGTGACATTTGGGCAAATATTCTAACCGCTTTGTGTCTAGGCTCTGCAGCCTCCCTTTGTCACTGTGGGAACCCATTCTCTTAGCACCAATTTCAGGTGCAGCCCCAGCCTGCCCTGTAGGTGCCTATGGATGGTGTGTCTTGTAGGGTCTGTTTCTGACCCAATGGGTCTATGTTGCTGTGTGTAGGGAGGAGAAAGATCTGTGTGCCATGCTCCCCTGTCCACATGTTCTCTGTAGGCTCAGGGTCGGTGTAAGTTTT
>PVLD010033233.1:0-13859 GCA_004027595.1 Dinomys branickii
GGACGGTATGGGATGGGATGGGATGGGATGGGATGGGATGGGACGGGATGGAACAGGATGGAACAGAATGGAACAGAATGGAACAGAATGGAACAGAGTGGAGTGGTACAGGATGGGACATGACAGGATGAGACTGGACAGAAAGGAAAAGAAAGGAAAAGAAGGGAAGGATAGGGAAGGAAAGGGAAAGGAAGGAAAGTAAAAAGAAAGAAAAAGAAGGAATGTTCATTGTATCAGAAATTTAAAAGCCACTTTATTGGAGTTTGTAAGTCAAAGTCAAATTCTGAGTTTATAGAATATTTTCAAATATTTCAAATATTTTAAATTCTGCAGGTAAAGGCAGTTGTTCCAGTTGTCCCTGTATGCCTTACATGAAATGTCCTCATTCTCTGCCTGAACTCCAACAACTAGCATAATCACATATTTTTGGCCAACTTGATAGATAGGGAATTTAACCTCATTTAAATGTGCATTTTTCTGATGAATAAACAAATCTACATATGATATTGGCCACATAAACTGTCTCTTTAAAATTATCTGAAGACTTCCTCTGCCAGTTTTTCACTAGTGATCTTTAGAGCTCTAGAATTTTTCTAAAATTTGCATTAAAAATTTCTTCTGTGAATTTTTTTGAATTAAAATAAAAATCATTATAAATTATATACACATTTTTAAAGAAACATTCATGAAAATTGTTCATAGTTGTAAATGAACAGTTTTTAAAAACTGTACAAGTTGAATAAATGACTGGAATATATACTTAGCCACTGATCAAGCTGATTGTTTTATATATATGCTTTTCCCTCCCTTTGTCCCTCTCTCCCTCCCTTCCTTCCTTCTTTCCTTTTTTTTCTGCATTACTAAGAGATGAACCCAGGCCATTCATATTGAGGTACATCCTTTTTAATTTTGAGACAGAATTTCACTAAGTGGCCATTGTCCAGACTAGGCTTGAACTTGTGATCCTCCTGCTTCAGCCTCCCAGAGTGCTGGAATTATAGGTAGCCACCAATACGCTTAGCCACGTGCTTTTACTTAATGACATTTTACCCAAATGATGTCTCAATTTTGAAAGAGCTATATAAAATATTTACCATTATGACTATGAATTTTTAAAATTTTCATTATAGCTGTCAAAATTATCAAATTTATTTTAATTTACATATTCAGGTATGTATAGTATCAAAATTTTATCTCCTGTCCTTTCTTCATTATGGCAAGCAATTATCTCCTCCATAAATAAGTGTTTATAACCTAATGTTCATGTACCTTTGTTATATTATTACATTTTCTTTCTCGGTCATTCTTTTCCTTCTTTTTATATTCACCTCCTTATGATAATTTTGAATTTTTGCTCATGTTCAGTTGTGTATTTTTGTTCCTTTTTATCTTTTACCCCTCTAATCTTGCCCTCTAGAAGACAGATCAAATTCCCTTGATGGTCCACCCACCTTATTTTTCTTCTATTTGCTTTTGAAGTTTTGAAGTTATGATTTCCTAAATATTCTTAAGTTTTACCCTGTTAGCTTGGTGAAAATGAAATGAATCACTATCTTTATCCTTCTCCTAATCCATAAAAGGAGCTTTGCTTCTTAGCTTAGTTTTTCTACTTTCTTTTCTGCATTTCCCAAATTATTCATTATTAACTAATAAAATGCTATTTATTTTACCAACAATTGAAAGATTTTTTTGTTAGACTTGTTTTGTATGTTTCTTATATATCACTGTTTTCTTCTTGAGTAGTTCTTTCAGTAAGAGTGCATAGGGTAAAAAAACAAAACCAGCTGTTTGTATTCTTCCAAATATCTTCATTTATTCTCAGATTTGAATGACTGCTTCATAGGAGTCTATGCTGATATTTAACTCGCTGTGACTATCTCTTGACATTTGGTATTGCTGATGAGAAGTGTATGTCTGGCACTAGTTGTTTTGTAGATAAACTACTTTTCCTCTAGTAATTTTTAGTAGAGACTGTATGTTCATAAGCTTCTGGTGTTTCACCATGATATCTCTAAGTTTATATTATTTTGTACTTTTCTTTATGAGTCAGTGCATTTCTTTATTGAGAAGACTGATCATTTTCAATACTGAAATATTCTCAGCCACTGTTTGTGTCTTAGGCTGTTTTATGTGTGTAACTATGACAGAGCATCACAGGTTGGTTAATTTATAAAGAAACATTTAGTTTTACATATTCTAGAGGAGAGAAAGCTCATTAATTATATGTTCAAAGGTGTCAGTAAATTCTATTTATCTGATTTTTAAAATTTCCATGAATAAATATATATGTTTCTTTTCATTCAGAGACTGGTTGTTTATTTTACAAAACACCTTCCAATTTTTCATGTAGCAGATTTTCTCTTTTGATTTTAATTCCCCTACAAATATTGTTAATTACTTTAGAGTTTTTCAAATTATTCCTGAGGAGGATTATTTTTCTCTTTTTGATTTTAATCTTTCTGTTCATTATTAATGCTGGTTAGTGACCAATCCAGATTTTGTGGACTCTGATATTTGTACAATTTTTAGGTTTTTAACCGACCCAGATTTCCTTCATCTTTTTGCCTTCAGGCAGTTTCTTTTCTCCTTTTGAATTTTGTAGCATTGTTAAAAGCATTTTTTTTTTTTTTGGCAGTACTGGGGATCGAACTCAGGACCCTGTGCTTGCTAGGCAGGTGCTTATTCCACTGAGCTATATCCCCAGCCCCCAAAAAGCATTTTTGTTAATGATTAAGCATTTACATCTTTTATGGGTGAGGGTTTCTCTCCACATCAATTGTTTGCATCATGTTACTGGAAGATTTTGCCTCTGTCTACACCCTGACATCATCTCTCATCCCCTCACTACGCTGCAGCTAGGCTGGCCTTCATTTTCTCTAATCCACCCTACCTTCTCCTGGCTTCTGATCCTGACCATTACCCTTGCAGGGGCTACTTCATTAACTTCTAATTGTCCTATTAATCTGAGTTCAAATGTCATTTCCTCAGGGAAACTACTGACCCAAACCAAGTTTTGGAGCTCCCCAATCACATTTACCATTTACATTCCCTGATACAGCATTTGTCATCATTTGCAATGATATGTTTCAGTGGTTGATTAATATCTGCCATTTCCACTAAAGTAGCATTATGTACAATGAAGTAGGGTGCTGAAAGGGATCGCTCCTTCAGGGAGAAACCAGGGCAGGGCAATGTGGACAAGAATTTATGGTGAGAACTAAAGCACCCAACATCCTAAGCTGTAGACTGTGCCAGAGAGAATTCAGCCCAGAAAATCAGAGTAGACCAGCTGCTACATGCCATGCAATTCTAAGTCTACCATAGCTTTTCTTGTAATCCATATGATTGTGCTAAGATAATGCAGTTTTCGTCACTAAAAACCTTTCCAAGCCTTACCTTTGATTATGTCTCACATACGTTGTCTCCTTTAATTTTTATAAACAATCTTAAAGAGTGAGGGGTACTTAAATCTATTGCTCATTACGAAAATCTTTGGTAAATACAATGTCTAAGATGTGAACTTCTAGATGCTCAGATTTCTGGGTTTTAAGTTTATAGGCTTTATTATTATTGAGACTAACAGTTTGATGCTTTTGTTGAAAGGAGGAGGAATGTGTATCACCTACTGTCAAAACCAGAAAAGCCAGGAAACATTTCTTTGTATTATATGACATGCATGGCATATTTTTCTAAGGAATAAAGGTCTACATTTATTGTTTGTTGAAAAACATTAATGTTTGGTGAAGAATGGATTGTGATCATTTGTATGGTTCATATTTTGGCCCAAAGAATTTTGAGTTTCATAAACTAGTAAAATTATAGCCAGCACACTACAAATGAGCACCTATTGTTAACATTCTTTTATAAGGGAAGAGATACTTTTAACATCAAAAAGAAAGGAAGAATATAATCTCAAGATTAAACAGAGCCCTTTACTTTGAATAAAATTACCTCCCCCTAAATTTTATTCTGTTCTCTTATTTCACCATGGCCTGGTGAACACTTCATCAAGAACTAATATTTAGGAACCGTTACTATAGGAAAGGAAATCGAATGCCTTGTGCTCAGACAAAGGATCTTAAAGGTTGGATGTTAAGAGCCGTTCCTATTGAAGATCAATCAGAAAGGATGAATCATTTCTGGTTTTATAATGGGGTTTTATTTGCACAGAGCTTTTCAGGAATGCGCTATGCAAAGAGAGGTGCGGTGGTATCTTTTCCATGTGTATCCCTATCGGCAACCACGGAGCACAGACACATAGCTACCAGTTACCTTGGTCTATAATAGCAGATGATGTGCCCTTCTTAGTTCCTTCTCAGAAAAGCTCGCTCTGAGCGCCACACTGCCCACTTCTCCTCACGCCTCTCTGCACTCTAGGTGTACGATGCTGAGTGCCACCCAGCGCAGTTTAATGCTTTCTTCACAGCCAGCTATTTCCAGCTGCATTCTTCACGTTTGTTTCAGCTCTCAGACATGTCAACATGTTCCCTTCAGCACTGCGTATCACAATAGATCGCTCTGAAAGTGATAAAAAATGCTCATAAAAATTCCCATGCACAATGATAATGCCACACTTTCGAATAAAGGCTGCCTCAACTGGTTCACATATTTCCCGAAATATTCCAAAATAATTAACTTCGTGCCCCAATTTCCTCATTTGACTTCCAAGGGCTTTGTTCTCTGACCTCGTTGTGAATAAAATGACGGCTTCACATATGCGTGATTCCTCTCTGAGCGGAGAATGCATGGTCTTCTACTTGAACATCCCAGTGATACATGGACGGCTGTTGGGGAGGGCAGCACATTCTCCCAGGGCTCACACCTTCCCCAAGACCTCGGAAAGGGATATTCAGTGTTACAAATCAGGAGAGTAGCTTTTACCTCCGAACATTGCATGGGTTCAGGGCATCTGAATAATCAAATCTAAGGGGGAGACAATGAAATGCGAAATGTTACTGGTGCCATTCATTCACTCTCAACCCTGTGAACACTGTACAGGAACGGAGGCGGATGTGGGGCCATAAAGAAGACCGTCCACAGGGACAGATGGCGTAGAGTGGGCAGTGACCAGATGTGTGCCACAAGACGCGACTACGTGGTATAGCATTTGCTGAGGAAAAGTAATTCACGCAGCGCTTTTCATTTGAAATTTTGTTATAGTCCTTTTTATTCTTTTTTTAAATCTTATTTTCACTTGGTTTTCTAAAAATACACTTTCTTCTGCCCTTTGAAAATATTAGGGAGGAATGTCATATTTCATCGAAAGGAAGCATATAAGTTTCCAAGTGGCTACCTTTACATAGTGTCTCTTATTACTAGGAAAGACATGTATGTTATGAATGAAATCATCCCATTATTAGCTCCTCAATATGATCACTGCGAGATCACAAATGTTGCATGTGATCGTGTGTGTGGATATACAACTGTATACATATTATATGTATACACATAAACATTAAAATGTAAATATATATAATATCCATATACATAAGAACTTTAGTATGCTTATGAACTTGAAAGTGTTCCATAAAGTATATATAATCTCTACCTTTAGGCCTAACTAAATTTTGCCAAAAGAGGTCTGGTTATTTGTTTATTCACTAAGAGCATATGGTTCTATTTGAATTCGTTTTCTACATTTAACATTTATGGAAATATATATATATATATATACATACATATACATATAAAACTATTTAGATAACTTTCTAAATGGAAAGTTGTTTGTTGTTTTCTAAATTAATAAAATAATACTTAGCTTTAAATGGTTTTGCAATATATAGAGATATACTAATATTTATATATAAAATCAAGATATCTGTTTGGAGAAAAGGTGATTGCTTGTGAAAATGTTGGGCCTCACTAGTCCAGGGTACTGACATTATTTTATTTTCCTAGTAAGCATGGAAATCTACTTCATATTAAGCCTATCAGTCTGAATTGGAATTAAGCACGAAGGTTAGTGAAAGTTATATTGGTAACTTATTTTCCCTGATGACTCACTGGAGAAATTATTTAGAAGATATAATTTCAGATTATTTCTTATAACTGAACATCAGAGAGTTGGTAATGTTTTGGAAGGAGCAAAAGACACCTCGCTTTTGATTGCCTAATTAAGGTTATTCATGCCCTGATTTATGATTTTAGAAAAAAATTTCTTGGATCCTTCTCTCAAAATACACCTACTCCAGTAGGCAGATAGTCAGTTCAATAAACATTTAGTGCAGAGAATCAAAATAAAGTTCTCAATACGCACTTAATTCTTTCTGGATGCAGACAAGACTATCCAGATAATATTCATATCTTAATCTATGAAAGAAAGTAACAGTAAACAAGGAGAAAACAAGATGGTCTATATTTGTTGGCATTCTCTAAGATCCACAGCTCTACAGAGCTGATATTAATATCTCAATTTTCTAATAATATTTAAAGCTTTGAACACAGATAGCTTCTATGAGATAGAAGCAGAATTTGAATTCAGGTCTGAGTTACTCCCCAAACCATACTCTTTACTGACACACATGGCCATACCACTCTCTATTGAAAAGGCCACCCTGAAAGCCATGATTATTCTGCTCAACTACAGAACTAGATGCAACCTTGAGTATTCTGTGCTACACTGTTGCTGCACTTGGCAGCTCTTACAGATACATATGCATGCTCTGCAAGTTGTAAAGAAAATAATAAAGAAATAAATTTACAAGGTACATGCTGTACTTTGATGATGCCCATTTGTTTTCTTTCCCCAGTGCTTCTAATATCACTGTCATCTCTATGGCCAGAGGCATTCCTGCATAACCTGGCTGCTGCTATGCTCATTTAGAAAAGAGTACCTGCCAGTATCACAGGACAGGATTTCTCCCCCCTTGCCTTCCCACTATGTGCTTCATTTCAAAAGGCTGATTGTTTTCTCCTAATTGTAATTGAATGAGTCTTTGTCATCCATCAGTGTCTGCCTTGCCCAACCTGAGGTTGATAGCTCAGATTCATCTTAGGCATAGGAATGGTCCTGAATGACACATGAAATAATTCTGCTTAAAGCTAAGTTTGTTCCCTGTGGGTGGGAGGGGTCTAGCACCTAAAATTATCACCTGTCTGCCCTGAGTCTCAGGAGCGCTTCCACAGATGCAAGGCTCTTTCTCTCTGGCTCTCACACAAGGCCAAGCGAAGGAAATAAACCATCTGCCATGGAAACACATGGTACTCTGCACATATATGTGTTTGGCAAAGGGTAACTGAAAAGAACAAAGCACTGTAAATGGCAGTATAACCCTCTAAATTTGCTTAATTCCTGACTTAGATGCTCGGGGTACACAAACCAAATTCCTACTATGCTCCAGTTAATCCTAGGTATCCTTATAAAAATGGGAAGAAATTAAGAGAAGGAACAGAGTAACATTTGAGCAGGTCCCATGGCACAGTATACATTATCTTTTTGACTCCTCCCAACCCTGTGCTATCCTTCAGAAGTTCAAAATGTGGTCAAGGTTGCATGCCACGGCTGATCTTTGATGGACACTTGAGATGTCTGATTTCATCTTTCTGTTGTCTATAGTAGACAGATAATTTTCAGTGGGATGCAGAACTTGTTAAAGAAATCCTTTATTGACCAACTCCGTTCCCATCCTCCTGTTCCTCTAAAGTAGACATTTTGGGTCACTTAGTCATTTCAACCTCTTCTAACTTAGACTAGATCTTAGAGTTCCTGTTTCTACTTCTGTTCAATTTGCAAAACTCAAAAGTTGGGCATTATCTCAGAATCTAATCTTTTCCATGTGCACCACAGAGAAGACAGTCTTCAACAGCTGTCCTCAGCTTGGTAGCAAGTACCAGAAAGAGGGTCAAATGTCCAGGCCTTATTCTTGGCTGCGGTTTCTATTCTGAGCCTACTGTGCTTCTACAGTGGACAGCGATGGATGGTGTGGAAGTTTTCCAGAGACTTCACTGTGTTCTCTTGAGGCTGAGCTCAGAACAAACTCCCTTGTTAAACTTGTTCACACCCTGATTCTCTTTTGAATTGTGCCAGACTAAAGTTGCCATCCCAGCAGGATGCCACTATAACCCTTGGGTCTAATTACTATAATAGAAAATTAGCAAGAATGAATGGAGGAAAATCCAGGAAGTAATTTGCATTTCTGGATCTATAAACATGGAAAACTTTCTGTGTTTTGAAAGGAGATATGGAAAATGTCACATGCCCAAATAGGACATGTTGGCTTTACTGTGGTTATCATTAGTGCTGAAGGAAGTTTTAGTTTGAACTGATCCCAATCTCCTTGCTCTTTTTCTGTCTTAGAGCTTCTAAGAGAAGGAATGCAATTATGAAATGCACTTTTTAAAATGCTGGTTTCAATGTGGGCTGTCTGGACTGACCCTGAAAGCCTACAGGCCTGCCAAGATGATAGATTTATTTATTTTCACTGTGTAATCTTAGCCTCCTCTGTTTTCTTGTCTGTCTGAAATATACTGACTTCTTTTTCAAAGACTTTTTTAAAAATAGCAGTTTCCCTTCTTCTGAACTTTAACAAATTCTTTCTTCTTTATAAATCCTGCCTTCCTACCTCTGCACCCTCAGGGCAATCCTCTACTATCTGCTTCCCTGTAAGTGCTACTTTGTGGAGCTGTGAATCTGGGTGCAGTGGCTCCCAAATGCTGAAATCCCTAAGTATAGGAATGGAAGAGCTTAATAAACCTGAGAGTTGCTGGAGTGAATGTCATGACCACATTTCTGTTCTGGATCAGTACGTAATTAATTTCCATCTGCAGTTACATTCTTAGCAGAGGACTATTAGGGGACTTGTTATCATTGATCAATGTAGTAATGGAGATTACTAATGTGCAGGGCAGGCAATTATCAGTGCTTTGTTCCCTAAGGTAAAGATCCCCCATAGTCAGCATACGTTTAGTATGTTAGATTTATTATTTTTCTTCACCATGTTTATTTTCTATATAGTATGTGCTGAAAAAAAAAAAGAAACAAAAATCCCTGGCAAGTCTGATTATAGCTGTCTTCTTAAAATGCCCAAGAGCTCAGTAACGGTATCTTGGGAAAATTACTATGCATCTAGAATTCTGTCAGGTGATAAGAACCCAGATATGAAAGACATATCCCAGAGTTATGTGAGAAAGATTGACTTGAAAAGATGGTATCATAATATTCTGTATGATGCCATATTGGCATGCTTCAAATTGCAATGGTTATAACAAAAGATAAAGAGGTCAGGGACGGCTCCAAGGATTGTACCTTGAGTGATAAAACAGAACCTATGTGAATTTATGTGAATAGTGTACAAGAATATACTACATTGGAGAAGCAGTAAGGAAGATGCTGGGGTAGATTCTCTAGAGAAAGAAGGAAGAAAAGCAGTGTCCTGGAAACAATCAAAATACAAGGCAACTGTCTTGTGCCCCAAGGAACAGATAGGTGTTCAGAAACATGTAGTTACAGGATGAGACAGTAGTTTAGTAGACAGATACCACTGGTTGCATAAATTGTGGCTTCCTAGAAGAAAGAAGTGAGAGAAGGTACCTGCCTGTTCAGACTGGTGAGGTTTCCCACTTATCTCTAGATGCATGTGGGCCTGAGCAGACTTTGTGAAAAATGTTGAATGTCAGGGATTAAGAACATAGCATCAGAGAATGCTAGCATGGTTGATTATAATATCTACCTTGAGTACAGAGGGGAGGTGGGCAGATGGGGATGACTGATGGAAATGTAGTGCAAATTTGGGTTCTGCATAAAGTAGAAAGATGATGTGAGGCCATGGGAGAATGCAGCAGAAAGTGGAAAGGCAGAAAAGGGAAGCTTTCTCTGTGGAATGCCCTGGAAAGATTTTTCTGTGCAGTGAGGAGGAGTGTGTATGTAGGTGGGCAGTAGGTTTGGGCTCCAGGAAGCAGTGCCAGTACAGAAGGAAGCCGAAGGAAGACAATGCCCAGTATTTCACCTGCGGCTTCAAACTTTAATCTGCAAGTCTGGGATTACTGATCACTAACGTCATCCTTCCCATGAGTCTGAATTTGGACAGGGCATCCTTCCAACACCAATGATATAGTCAGCCATTAACAATTCATTTATACTGATATGAAAGACAAAGTTTCACTGCTCTCTGACTTAGGTGACAATTGATTGAAATTGGAATGTGAGATGAAACCTCTTGGCTTCTTCTGATTTAAGGTGCTGGCTGTGCAGTAAGAACTATTTATTTTCATTTTCTATCCCATTTCCTCTTGCAGTCATTTTAGTGACAAAAGATTATTCTCCAAAGTCTATTTTCTACTCGTGCCAAAGTTTTCACCTCTGAAAGCAACCCATATTATAATACAGCAGTTTGTGGTTACCCACTCATTTAAGGTACAATTATCTGGAGAGTTTATGTAACATATTTCTCTAAGTGGATAGTGAAATTTACAAAGAAATTCCGATTTAGTTTACGTTCTCCTTTGTGGCTGGCCCCACTTGGAGTATACAGCAGGTACATAATAAATACTTGTTGACTTGGTTGGATTTCAAGCCTTTCATATAAGCCACTATGATTTAGCTAAAGAATGTTACAGCCTTTAGAAAGACTAATTAGAGCCCATAATTTCACTGACCTGTGCTGGTTCTGAAGTACTTAGTGGTAATAATACTGTTTTTGCAAGATGGATATTTTACTGTTGAGCCTGTCTGGTTTGAGAGGCTCACTGTTTTATGGTCTGTATGTGGTGATCATTTGAATGTAATGATCAAATGGGGGTTGCCCAAATTGATCATTATAACAGGATTCCACTGTAACTACATTTCCATAAATGATACTCAAATTCAGTAGGGAAATCAACAACCCCTTGGTGTGCCTACTTTGAGCACTGATTACAAGTTCAGGTTCTATAGCACTTTCTAAACAAAAGGTAATTAAAATTTTACAACTCATACTTAAGCCAAAATGAAAAGGCAGCTTTTTGTTCTAGAGTCAAAGGTATTGCATTTTGTAGACAAGACCAGAAGACAATTTAACTTGGAAAACTGCTCACATGTTAAAATCTTATGGAAACTAGTACATGCCTATTATTAAGGCAGAAGAGGTAAGAAGGTTGAAGTCAGAAGTATGTGCTCAAGCTCCAGTCATACATTTTCTATACCTGCGTCTCCTTGGTACATCATTTAATCATTTAAGCCTCAGTTTCCTCATCTTTAAAATAGTGATAGTGTACGGCCTGTGTCATTCAGCTTTTGCAGTAATTGATTACTAACCTGCTGCGTGTGAAGGGCTAACCACAGCAGTCGCTGGGGTGTCATTACTGCTTAGTTATTGTTATCATCAGTTTTGTTGTTGCTGTTCTTGTTCCTCTTGTTTTGCTTTTACAAACCCAGGCACCACTTTTTCCATTTGACACTTGGGAAGCACTATACTCGTTTCTTTAGCGTCAGAGAGAATGGAGAGTGCCCGATTTCACATACACCCGTATGTGCTATCCTTAGTGCATTACTTCTGTCCCGAAACTTTGAGACTTAACTTTCACGTTTCCAATATGGTCATGACAGTTTCTGAGCCGTGGTTTGTTTTATCAGATTAATTAGAATACTCCATCAACCTCAGGTTCTTGACATCCTGAAGCGCCTACCACCGTGAACATGCCAAACATCATTTTGTGACTCAATCTAAATACCATTATGCCATCAAAATTACATTTCAGATAATCTTATTTTAAACTTTTGAGCCATTTCAAGTGCAAAGAATCACTGGAAAGCATTGCAGTTTAGTCTAGAATTTACTCCATTCAGCAGAAATTCAGCCAACAAAAATCATCCTCTCTACATGGAAATAAACTTAGGGTAAATGTGGTATGTGTCATCCTTTGCCACCCATATAGTCTGTGCCCCAGAGGGCACCATTAAAATTTATTGGTGAGCCATGGTACAGAATTCAAGTACCAGTAAAGCCTCTTACAAAAATACAAAAAAGAAAGATTTTCTAATGTTCTCATATTTCACATTTTTGTTTTCTTGAAGCATTTTCAGTGTGTTGATTTTGTGTCCTGCAACTTTACTGAATTTGTTTATGAATTATAATTTTATTTGCTGGAGTCATTGGGTTTTTCTATATATAAAATCAAGAATAATTAAAAGAATCTTGTTCTAGGAGTATTCAAGGGTCAGAAAAAGTAGATAAAAGCGGCTGTTCAGAGATACTTCCCTTAAAATACTCTTCCTGAGTTAGTTTAATAAGAGAAAAACAAGAGGTTTATTGCTCAAGATGGTGAGCTCTTAAATTGGAGGAACACATGTTGAATTACATTCTCCAGACACATACCTTGATTATCTTTGTTAAACGAGAGTAACTGCATAGGTGGGTATTTTACAGAGAAGGGGAAAGCATTCCAAAACAGAATTGCTAGTATTCTTTTCATTATATAAATTTTCCTCCTGAGTTCTTTTCTTTCAGGCCTCACCATAATTATTTGGAATCTTACTTTCATTTTGATGTGATTTCCTGTTAATCTGTGTTCTTTTGCTCCTCCAAGTAATTAATTCAGTCTATATTTTATTTACTTTTGTAAATTAATATTATTTTTACATGTTAGCAGAGTTTTTCTCTGTCTGCTGCATTCTATAATAAATAACTAGAATCTATAATTACCAAGCCATAGGCTAAAACTTCCATCCTAGGACACAGGTCAGTAATTCACTAAATCTTTTCTAGGACTCTGTGACCAGGATTGAAATTACTGGAGATTAAACAGAGAAGTCTCACAAAAGGGAGGAGAAATGAGTATTATAAGTTGTACTGAGCAATCTTTATCACACTGTTTATGCGTTAATTGTCCTATGTTCTAGTTTGTGACACCTTCAGCCGCAGAGCAAATATTCATCAAGATAAACATCAGAATACTTCTTTGGGGTCCATTATAAATCATGGTGGGACAGAGTTTGGTATAAACATCTTTTATTCTACCAACATACTTTTCTTAATTTAAATATCTAATGCAGTTCACTAGAGACTGAAATGTAGGTGAAGCTCAAATGTTTAATCATAACATATTTACATCCTGTAATGTTCATGTTTGTTACACAATACCATGTAAAGTGTACTGAAACAAATTGAAAACTTGTACATGTTGCTTGAGTCTAGCTCATTTATATAATTTAATGTAGTTCTTCATTTTCAAAAACATCTAGAATTCATTAAAATTTCTAGCTGATGTCATATTATTCTTTTAAAATCATCATCATCTTCATCCCAGACTTAGATGTTACTATTTCAGATTTTATGGTATTTGATAGGAGCCATGTCTCTGAACTCAGCCTAGGCTCTGACAGAGCCCACACACTTTTCAGTCTCTCTCGGAGTCATTCCACTCATTCTTTTTTTTTTTTTCTTTTAGAAACATAAAAGTACAAAAACATATTGAAAAACAGACACCAATTATCATAAAAAATAGTACAATCACAACTAATCTATAGACAAGGTGATATGGTCTCAACAGTGGTTATTGCTTTATCCATTGATATCTTCGAATTGTAAATGTATGAATCCATATACAGACGTGCAAAATTAGTCCTCTCAACAACAGAAAAAACACAAAAACCAAAAATCCAAAGACAAGAAACAAAACAGGCAAACAACAACAACAGCAACAACATCAACAACAACAAAAAAACACGACTTGTTGCTGCTTTACCTATTGATATCTTTGAAGTGTGTGTTCAGGATAACACATACAGACATACAAGATTAATCTAATATCCTGTCATCGATTATTGCTTAGCATTAAGTGATATAATACAATAGTAGAACCATGTTAGCCCTCCTGCATATATGTATATTCATATATATTCATATATACATACATACATTTTTGTCTTTTTCTTTTCTCCTTTC
>PVLD010033234.1:0-13856 GCA_004027595.1 Dinomys branickii
AAAAAAAAATCATCATAGCAACCTTAGGAAATTAATGTAGCCTCCAACATTTCAAGTCATCTTTTCTTTTTTTCTGTGATATTTCTTACCCAATCTTGTCTTACTTTGGATGTCTGTTTTTATAGCCAGTTCCTTAGATCAGACATTATTCTAAATTATATTTTTAAAAAATCTCCATTTTACTCTGATGCATGAAAATTACCATGTGATATCTTTTGCTAAATGAATGTATAACATGAGTTTTCTTGTTTTATCAAAAGATGCCAAATTAGTCCTATTTTCTGGGTAAGTGAGTAAGGTCTAAAGACCCTCCTCTTGTCAGTGTGATGTTGGAAGAACACTGCCTTGTGGAACTCACATTTAAGGTAACATTGAGATCTATACTGGTTGGTGGCTGGTTTCATTGAAATGACACTTTCTGGCCCAGTTAATCTGTTATGTTTCATGTAACTCTAATTGACAACATTGCAACAGAGACTCACAAGTATTTCTCTAAACTCCTTCAGATTTATTGTGATGCAAAACCCCTTAAGTTTAGTAGAGCAATGGTAGAGATGAAGACATCCAAATGAATTTTGAAAATGTCCTCAGAACATCCCAAGAGAGTGTTGTAATGCTTTAGAAGGCTGCTAGTAGTCATTGGATCAGACTGCTCTGTTTTCAACTAAGTGAGTAACAGAGAGCTTCTCTTTCTGATACTTAGCTGGAAGATCTTTATGTTGCTAACTCCGAAAGCAAAAGAAAACTCTGGACCATTTGTTCTTGGACAGGGAAGCCCTGTTTATGAATCAGAAGATATCCCCACACGGGCTGTAGAAAAGAACTGCTGCAGTGTATGGAATGTCTCCTGATGTTAGAATAATGGATAACACTCTCAACACTGACACCAGTTTTTACACTTGGTTTCAACAGTTTTGCTTTATTTTCTGCAATGGTTGACTTTTCTCACTGAGTGATTTCCATTTCTCTAGGAGGCATAATGCTTACCTCTAAAGGTATGATCTCCCAGCACTTCATTCTTGGGACAGGTTTCTTTTTAACAAGCTAAAACAGACATAACTAGGGCATGTTTTAGGCTGAGATGACAAATGGGAAACTGAAGAATATGGAAAGCCATTCAAAAATGGGTTTTGTAAAAGACAGCGCTATATAATGAAAGCAAATGTGCAGATTGGAATTTTAAAAGAAATCCTCATGCGAAGATAAAAGGACATGAAGAATAATAAATGTTGAAATGATACACCACCTAATGGCATCCTGTCAGGGAAGAAAGATAATATGATAACCTACAGAGCATCCCTGAGCCTCTGTACGGTACTTCCCCTATAGTTTGGAGAGAAACAATCTTTTTGTTTCATCTGGCTCATATTAAAAATAGGAAAAACAAAACCAGCATTCTTCGCCCAACCCTGCCACTCTCACACAGATGGTGGAAAAATCCATGCAATTTTTAACTGTCTGAAATTCTTTAAAGCAATATAAGACAGAAAGAATTATTAAATCACTTTTCCATTTCATATAATGAAAAACTGTACAACTACGGTGGGGTTGGGCCATCAATTTTGGCTCAAGTGGGAGCTCCCCTATTGGTTCTACAGGCAATCAATCACCCGGCAGTCCTGGGGCCCTAACTCTGAAGCCATTTGGTGGTAAAGCAAAGAAATTTAGAAAATGATAAAACTGAAATCAAATTGCTTATTAGCCTTTGCATAATTCCATTCTTGAGGTTTATTTAATATATAATTTACATATATGATATATGTGTGGGATCTTTGTAGGGAACATCCACATTCATTCACTCATGATTTTTTTCCTTCATTTACTAATTTGTTCATTCACTTACTCAAATAATTAGCGGGTAGTTTCTCCAGGCAATAGAAGTCCAAATATACATAGGTCCAGCTCCTTCCTTGGGCTTAAGGTCCAGTGGGAATGCAAGATGAGCAAATAAATGTCTAATATATCCCAATGAGTGTGCAATTGTTGGAAGATATATTGTTAATGTTAATTTGTATATGTGGCCACTTCCAGGTATTCTAGGCCAGATTTGGAACTGTTACATTGGTGACTGGGATTTGTTTTACTTCTTTGGCTTACTTAAAAATTGAGGGAGTGATGTAGTTCTCTATTTTTTATTTACTTCTGCATTTGGACGTTACTGTAATATAAAGGATATTTAATGGATCCTATGGAAATACACACAGTACCAAGTCATCAATACCAGAGAGAATCTGGTTAAGAAAGGGCAGTTACTCTTCAGGAGTGAAGTCCTAATTAGACGTTGAGAACAGTGGGTCTTCATAGACTGGATATGTTGAGTCCCTTATTTTTGTATTTTATTTTATTTTGAGAATAAAGGGAAAAACATTAACAAACAGACATCCATTTATAAAATAGCATAAGAACAATACAAACAATACAGTTATGGACAAAGTGGTAGGAAATTAACAGTGGTTGTTGTACTACTATTGATATCTTCAAAGTGGTTTCTCAGGAAAACAAATAGAGACCTGCAATAATTGACAAACCAGTAATCATTAACTGTTCCTTTCAGTAAAGCAACAGAAGACAGTAGTACAACTGTTAGCTATCCTGTATATACATACATACATAATTTCCCCTTCTTTTCTTTTTCCTTCCCCACACCCTAATTGCCCCTTAGTTTTGAGCATTTTCCTTTCATTTCATGATGTCTATCATATATTATAGTTTTTATTCACTTTCAGGTTCTTAAACTAGTGAGAAAATATGTTGCTTACACATGGAGGTCTTGTGTATTTCACTTATGAGTATGGTCTCTAGTTATGACCATTTACCTATAAAAGCTTCGAGTTTATCTTTCTTTATAGCTGTGTAATATTCCATTATATAAAAATGTCACAATTTTTTTTATACAATCCTCAGTGGATGGACATTTGGGTTGCTTCCACAATTTAGCAATTACAAATTGTGCTGCTATGAACATGGGTGCACATATGTCACTGTGATATGATGTTTTCAATCTTCTGGGAAAATACCTAGAAGAGGAATAGCTGAGTTGAAAGGCACCTCTAGACCTAGTTTGCTAAGGAATCTCCAAACTGATTTCCACAGTGGTTTCACCAGTCTACATTCACACCAGCAGTGGAGAAGAGTTCCTATTTCTCCACAGCCTAGCCAGCATTTGTTATTGGTTGATTTCTTAATGGTAGCCATTCTTACTGGAGTGAGGTGAAATCTCATTGTTGTTTTAATTTGCATTTCTCAATTGACTAATGATGTTGAATATCTCATGTATTTATTTGCCATTTGTATTTCTTTGTCTGCGAAAAGTGTGTTCATCTCAGCTGCCCATTTTTGGATTGGGTCTTTGAATTTGGAGGGGCTGATGTTTTTTAATTCTTTATATGTTCTAGATAGAAGACCTTTGTCTGAGGGACAGCCAGCTAGGATTTTTTCCCAGTGGGTTTTCTTTTTACTCTGTTGGTAAATTCATTAGATGTGCAGAAAATTTTCAGTAAGATGAGATCCCAGTTGTTGATTCTCTGAAGCATTTCATGGGTGTTATGGTTGATACGTTGTGTCAACTTGGGGAGTCTAGATGTTTGCCTAAGTGACTCAGCAGTTGTGCATCTTAGGGTAAAAAGGACATGTCCTTACCCTTCTGGAATGTTGTTTATTGTGTTAATTTGAGAAATTTAGAAGGTTCACTGTGTGACTCAGAAGGGAGCAAGGGTGCTTATTTGTATTCATCCTAAACCTGTGCAGGAGGAGGGCACGCAGAGGGCGTGGGTGTAGAGGACCCCCCCACCCCCCCAGAGCTGGTTTTTCGGAGGAGTTCCATTCTTCACCTTCAGGTGGTTTCCTGGCTTCCGGTGCAGACTGCTCGGCTTCCACCTGGGACCCTTCAGCATTCTGATGTTGGCTTTCTGGCCTTCATCGTAGATTCATCAGCATTTCATCACAGACCCAACAGCCCTTGGATTGCACGGACACCATAGTGAGCTCCAGGCCCCAGGCCTGGGCTCTTCAATCTCCAGTGTGCAGACGCCGTCTGCACACTTCCTCATCTAACCTTGTAGCTGACCATTGTAAGCCAAATTTGCAAATTGTTCTACATTTATATATCTTGTGTTATATCTGATTCTCTAGTAGACCCTGACTGATACAGTGGGCAATTTGCTTTTTCTTCATGAACTCTCTGCCTACCCCTATGTCAAGGTTTTTATCTACTTTCTCTTCCGGGAGATTTAATGCTTCTGTTTTAATATTGAGATCTGTGATCCATTTTGACTTGAGTTGGGTGCATGGTGATAGATTTGGGTCTATTTTCAGTCTTTGGCAGATGGCAAATCAATTTTTCCAGCACCATTTATTAAAGAGGGTATCATACTTCTAGTAAGTTTGTTTGGCTCCTTTATCAAAGATTAGGCTGAGTGTGTGTGATTGTGTCTGTGTCTTCCAGTCTGTTCTATTGATCTTCTGGTCTGCTTTTTACCCAGTACCATATTGATTTTATTACAGTAGCTTTGTAGTATAATTTCAGGTCAGGGATTGCAGTTCCACCTGACTTGTCCTTGTTGCCCACGATTGCTTTTGCTATTCTGGGTCTCTTCTGGTTCCAGGTGTATGTAAGCAATTTTTCTCTAGATGCGTGAGGTATGCTAATGGTAGTTTAATGGGAATTGCATTGAATCTGTACAACAATTTTGGTAGTGTGGCCATTTTCACAATGTTGGTTTTTCCTATCCATGAGTAAGGAATGTTTTTCCATTTATTGAAATCCTCTTTGTTCTCCTTTTTCAGAGTACTATAGTGTTCACTGAACAGGTCTTTTACTAGATTGATTCCTAAATATTTCAATTTCTTTGATGCTATTGTGAAAGGTATGGTCTCTTTAAGTTCTCTCTCACTCTGTTTGTTGTTTGTGTATAAGAATGCTACTGATTTTTGGGTGTTGACTCTTGGATCCAGCTGCAGTATTGAATTTGAAAATTACTTCAAGAAGTCTTCTTATGGAGTTTTTGGAGTCTTCCATGTAAAGTATCATGTCATATGCAAATAGTGATAGTTTTACTTCTTCCTCTCCTATTCTTATTCCTTTTATTTCTCTCTCTTATCTATTTGCTCTGGCTAATGCTTCCAGCACTATGATGAACAGGAGTGGTGACAGTGGACATCCTTGTCTTGTTCCTGATTTTAAAGTAAAAGCTTTCAGTTTTTGTCCATTTAGTATGATGTTGGCTGTTGGTTTGTCATAGATGGCTTTGATCAGGCTGAGGTGAAGACCATCTATTCCTATTTTCTGTAGAGTTTTTATCATGAATGCATGTTGGACTTTGTCAAAAGCTTTTTCTGCACCTATTGAGATGATCATATGGTTTTTGTCTTTGGATCTATTGATATGGTGTATAACATTAATTGATTTGTGAATATTGAACCATCCCTGCATTCCTGGGATGAATCCAACTTGGTTGTGGTGTGTGATTTTCTTGATGATTTGCTGCATTCTTTTTGCTACTATTCTACTGAGTATCTTTGCATTGTATTCATAAAGGAGATTGGCCTGTAGTTCTCTTTCTTGGTTGGATCTTTCTCAGGTTTTGGTATCAGTGTAATACTTGCCTCCAAAAATGAGTTAGGGAGAATTTCTTCCTTTTCAATTTCATTGAAGAGTTTGAGGAGTGTTGGTATTAAATCTTCTTGGAATTTCTTGCAAAATTCTGCTGTCAGTCCATCAGGGCCTAGGCTTTTCTTTTTCAGTAATTTTTAATCACATTTTCAATCCAATTAGTTGATATTGAGTTGCTCAGTATTTTTATATCTTCTTGACTTAGGCTTGGTAATTTGTACATATCTAGGAATCTGTCCATTTCTTCTGAGTTTTCTATCCTATGCGAGTAAAGATTTTCAAAGTAGGTATTAATTATCTTCTGAATTTCTGTAGAATCTGTAGTAATTTCATCCTTTTCATTCCTTATTGTATGATTTTGAGTTCTTTTCTTTTTATGATAAAGTTGGCTAGGGGTTTATCAATTTTATTTATTCTTTCAAAGAACCAACTCTTTGATTTAACTCTTTTATTTTTTGCAGCGTTTTCTTCATTTCAATTGCATTAATTTCTTCCCTTATCTTTATAATCTTCTACCTTCTTTGGACTTTGGGCTTGACTTGTTCTTCTAACTTCCAATGTTTATGGAGTTGATTTCAAGTTCCTTTGGTCATTAATTTCCAGTTTCATTGCAATGTGGTCAGATAATATGTATGGGATAATTTCAATTCTCTTGCATTTATGTAGGTATTCTCTATGGGCTAGAATGTGGTCTATTTTAGAGAAAGTCCCATGTGCAGCTGAGAAAAATGTGTATTCTGATGTGGGGTGGAACACTCTGTATACATCTACTAACTCCATTTGTTTGCATACTTGGTTCAGATCTGTTGTTTGTTTGCTGAATTTTGTCCAGTTGACCTATCTATTTGTATTAGAAGGGTTTTTAGGTCCCCTATTACAATTGTGTTATTGATTATATGAGTTTTCATGTCTGTTAAGATTTGTCTTACATAACTTGGTGCTCTCATATTTGATGCATATATGTTTAGGACTGTTATGTCATCCTCTTGCTGTTTTCCCTTATAAGTATGTAGTGACCTTCTTTATCTCTTTTGATTGTCCTTGGTTTGAAGTTTACATTGTCTTCAAACATAATAACCACTCCTGCTTTTTTCTGGGTTCCTGTTGCATGGAGGATTGTATTCCATCCTTTGATTTTTAGTTTGTGGATTTCCTTTTGAGTAAAATGTGTTTCCTGTATACAGCATACCATTGGATTTCATTTCTTAATCCACTCTGCCAGTCTGTTTCTTTTGACTGGTGAATTGAGGCCATTTACATTTATGGTTATAAATGATATGTGCTGGGTTATCATTGTCATGTTATTTACTTGCTGTTGGTTTGTTACTTTTTCTACCTATTTACTTGTTTGCTCTTCTCGAGGGTTCCTTTCTATTGTTGTTCTTGAAATTGTGTTCATTTTCTTCTATACCTAGAATGTCTTATATTGCTTTTTGTAAGGATGGTTAGGCACTCATGAAGTTCTTCAGCTCCTTTTTGTCGTGGAAATATTTTATCTCTCCGTTAAACTTGAAGGATAGTTTGGCAGGATACATCAGTCTTGGTTGGAAGGTACTTTGTCATAGGACCTATAATATTTTGCTCCCAGCTCTTCTCTATTGGATGGTTTGTGCTGAGAAGTCTGCTGTGATTCTGATGGGCTTTCCTTTATAAGTGATCTGTTTGTTTTCTCTAGCAGCTTTTAATATTCTTTTCTTTTGCTGGAGATCTCGGACCTTGATTATAATATGTCTGGGTGTACTTTTGTTATCTTTACTATTAGTAGGAGTTCTATATGCCTTATTTATCTGTATCTCAGATTCTGTTCCAATGCTTGAGATATTTTCTGCTATTATTTCTGCATATATTCTTTTTATGTCATTTATGTTGCCTCCTGCTGTTTCATTGACTCCTATTACTCAGACATCATTTCTCTTTCCCTCATCTTGCAGCTGTTGAATTGATTTTTCCTAGATCTTTGTTGATTTTAAGAGATACTTCCTTTCATGATCGCTAGCTGCCATGCTGTCTTCAAGGTCTGAAATTCTATCTTCAGCTTTATTCAAGTGATTTTGCAAGCTTTCAGTGAAAGTTTTGATTTCCTGGAAATCTCTCTGAGTCTGTTTCATGCGTTCTAGTTCATTCCTATATTGTTCATGTAACATTTTTATCTGTTGCATATGTTCATCTATTTTTTATCTGTTTCCTCTCTAGATGTGCTGAGCAATTCTTTCATTATTGTTATTTCATTTTTTCCTGAGAGATTATCTCTGATATGATCTCTTCTATAGCCTTTACTTCTGCTGCAATCATTTCAGCAATTTCAGGTATATGTTTACCAAATTCTCCTATGTTGGTGTTTCCTGGACTTGTTCTGAGTGGGGTGGAGTTCTGAGATTGCATTTTACTCCTTCGTCTTGTCATCTTTGATGCCAGAGGTGGAACGCTCAGTCTCCCTCTTCTTTGGCAGTTCAGCAAAGGTTGCTAGAGGCCCTAGGTTTCTTGGTGGGCAGGCCTGCCCCTCAGTGTCTATTGAGATGAGCTGCTTAGGCTGGGGTTTTCCAGTAGATGGTGAAGTGTACCTAGTTCTCCCAGGTCTCAGGCACGAACTGTGATGTCATTTGGTGGCAGATGGTTTGTTCCAGTAGCCCCTTGCAGTTCAGGGCATGTGTATGATGCAGAATCCAGTTGCACTGGTGGCGCAATCCCAAGCCAGTCGTCCTGTGACCCCAGACAGTTCATGATATAGGAAAAACCCAGACACGAACTGCAAGGTCAACAGTTTGTGGACCACCTGATTCTATGTCTCCAGTCAGTTCAGGACACACATAGAAGCCAGACACAGGTCACATCAACAGCGATCACAGACTGTCTGTGTGTGCAATCACCTGGAAGGCAGGGCATAAGTGAAGCCCAGACCAGAACCATGGTCTCAGCAGCTCCTGGAAGGCCTGCACCCAAACCTCACTCAGTGCTGGGCATGCACAGGGAGGGCTCACGCACGAATCCAGGTGAGAGCAGTGCACAGTTCTGCTGAGTGAGGATCTCATCTGCTCCAGGCTCACTGGGTCAGAGACTCAGGCTGTAATGGTGGCAGAGTCGTGAGTCGCCTGCTCTGCCCCCAGGAAATAAGGAAATAAATGGGAAATACCTGGTTCTCCTGGCTAGGAAATGTGCCGTCAGTGGGTCGCAGCCTGCCTAATTTTGCTTCTACAATCAGTTCAGTCCACGCAGAGGAGCAAAGAGTCGTCCTCACCAATAGCAATCACAGTCTGTGTGTGCAACCACCTGGAGCGCAAGGCACAAGTTTGAGTCCCTTATCAACACTCTCTGGGTACAGAAAGCACTACTGACTGGCAAGGGATGTCTATTCTAGGATCTCATATCTGGTTGGACAGGCTGGATAGTTATAAAAAAAATGTACCTAGCCACATACAGGTCATCAGGTTTGTTCTATTTCAATGTTCCTGCAAGTAATATGGAGTAGATGCTGATTTGGGCATATCCTAAAGTGTTGTTTTACATGTTGGTACCCAAACCTGGCTTGTAATAGCTGAGCATACTTGTGAGTGGGTAGCCTGCAAAATATAGTCTATGTTTCTACTGGAATTGGAATTCCCAGGACAGGGGTGGTTTCTCTCTTGTCTCAGTACAAGCTCACTGAAAGTAGAATCTATGTTTATATTGTCTGTAATGGTTTGGATCCTGAATGCCTCCTTTTTGTGTTAGTATTTTGGTCCCAGGGAGGTGGTGGAAACTTTAGAGGGTGAGGCCTACTAGGAGGTCTTTTGGGACATGACCTTAAAAAGGATTATATCAACCTGGCCTCTTTCTCTTGTGTATCTGTTTAGCTTTCTGGTCATAAGTTGAGTGGCTTTGCAATGTCAGATGCTTCTATCATGATATGCTGTCTCATCACAGGCCTAAAGAGAACTAGGACAACTAGTTATGGACTGGAACCTCTGAAACAACAAACAAAATAAATCTCTCTTTTTGAGTTAATTATTGCAGACATTTGTTGTATAATGATGCAAAAGTCACCAATATATCATAAGACTAGATGTTCCTTGGTCTTATAGTTGGAAACAGTAATTAACAGGGGTAACTGATTGGTTATCTTTCCTGTGGGACAGAGAGGGTATGGGTTTGAGTTTAGCAAGAGGTCGTGTGAGGAATTCAAATCAAGATAGGCTTGGAAGAAAACTTTGGAACAGGAGAGAAATATATTGTATGGCATGGCATGCAAGTTCAGGGGAAGGAGAGTGGATGAGATGACCCTCAAGGTCTCCTTTTCAAGCTCTTTCTGCTGAGGTTCTCCTTGTACTATGGCTGATGATACATGAGTAATTTTCTCAGTGAAGGTCATAGAGATCTGCTTCCCCAGGAATCAGGAGACAAATTCCCATAAAAGCTGTATCAACAAGGAGAAAAACAACATTTGCTCTTTAAAGAATGAAAAGCCATTTCTGTGTTTTTTGCTGGACAGTGGAGAGGGAGCATGATGCAGAACAATGTCCTTAGCAAAAGGAAAACTCCTCTTTTGTCTGAGAAAATGCTTTCTAGAGCTGTTAGATGGTGGCAATGTGAGTCCTATCTCCCTTCTAGAATAGTGAGAAACAACATGATAAAGAAATAAATTATTCCTCATACTAAAGTAAAAGAGTAGCCTGCTTGAGTAGGGGGGTTACTGTCACAGTTTAAAAAGAGATTTGTGTGTCCTATCATATGTTAGGACCCTGAATTTTCTGGTTCTGGAGCTGACAAAACAAGAAGGGAAAGAAGTTATGCAATTGGGAATAGAACACATGGCATAGAAATGTGGGAGGGCCAATTAGGGGGAGACAGCAGTAAAGACCCTTGTAAAAAGGTACAAGAAAGAGATCTCAGAAAAAGGGCACAATATCTCCCCCTAACATCCATGCTAGATTAAGTGAGGACTTGGGACCTTTTAATTAACTGATTGATTGATTTCTAAAGTATTGTGAATTGAACCCAAAGCTATTTACACTGAGCTATTTCTCCAGCCATTTTTAATTTTTTTTAATTTTAGGGCAGGGTCTTGCTAAGTGGCTAAGTTGTTCAGAGCTGGATTTAAACCTGTGATGCTCTTTCCTCACTCTCTCACAGTGCTGGGATTACAGGGGTCTGCTGCTGCACCCAGGTGTTTATCTGATTATCAAAGAGAAGTGTATGTCAAAAAACTGGTCATTCAGTGGACACTTGGTTACATGTGGCTAAGCCACAGCATAAATGCTCTTAGTCATCTAATTCTCTGCAAAGAGAGGAAGAATGGTGTCCAGGAGGACATATGGGAGCCCATTGTGGTGGGAAACAATGTCCAGGCATGGTGGGAGAGCCTTGCAGAAAGCCCACAGGTTGTATCATTCTTATGCTCAGGGACGGTTACTGTGGTGGCCTGCTTATAGGGTGGTAGTGGTGGGAAGGTGTTACAGAAACAGCACTGTATTTCTGAAGGGACTTCAGGGGCAGGTACTTCATCAAGCACTTTCTTTGGAAAGTTAATCATGGTAATAGGGTCCAAGGAAGGCATAAATGATACTTCTTCCTCTTAGAGGAATACATGGCAGAATGTCAACCACTGGTCAATTCAAATCATCAGGATTTCCTTTCTGCACAAATTTGTACCTAGTACTTTGGATGCAGAGATGGCAAAACATTGCCATTGTCCTTGAGAAACTCTGGTCTGCCTGGGAGAGAGACAGGGTAGGACCAATGCTGCCTGTGGGGTCTCAAGTGTAATAGAAGGAAGCTGGATGAGACATGACACAGCTAGAATTGTGGGGTTGAGTGCAGGGGAGGCAGACCCCCCAAGAGAGTGAAAGAGAAGTGGATGGAGGAGTGTGTGGCCTGGGTGCAGGAAGAAGGAATGTGGGGAGAAGAGAGTCCTATAGTCTAGAGGTCTCACTGAGAGCAAAAAAGGAAGCATACCGTGGGGCCACCTGTAGTGACCAGCTCCTGTTCTGATTTTCTTACAATTTCCAGTATAATAGACATTTTAGTTAGCTTATGAACCAGCAGCTAGTGAGGGAAAGGCCTGAGATGGAGTTGGGTGATCAGCCATAGGGATAAGGATTAAAATAAGAATAGGCAGTGGATTAGAATTTTAGACCAAAAATGGACTTCCTGGGCAATATAGAATTCAGTCCCTCCCCCTTCCCATTAAGGGAGTCATAGCCCCTCTCCATTAAAATGCTGGAACTTGAAATGCAGAATACTGTAACTGGATTTTCTTTAAAATCTTGGTTTCCTTTAAGGTCAATATGCTAAGAACTGGGTTAGAGAGCCTGAGTTCCCATTGGTTATTTTAAACCCACAAAATGGCCTGTGATAGGTGTTCACTAAACAACTGAACAATTCCTGTGCTCTACTTATCCATAAGGACTGAGGTCCCAGGTGATGTCCCATTTGGGACTTCTCCTGGATAGCCAGCAGGTGCTATTTTTTTCTCTCCTTACTTCCAGGAAACACTCTCTTTTCCTAACTTCCTCCTTTTTATCTGTGGTTTCACTCTTCAAATTTGTGAGGCAATGAACTTGGGTTTACATAATATATAGAGAACTGTTTCACAAGTAATAATCAGCTCCTCCTTTAGGGATTTCTTGCTCCCAGGGGGGCCCACTATAAAATAAACATAGTCTTCAGCTGCCTCCACCTTGGTGCATGGTGCTCACTGAAAAATATAAAATCAAGATCCAGGGCTACATTGGAGGGAGCTGGAGTGGCCCTGCACGCAGTGAGCCTTGGACTTTGCGGTGGAGTAAAACCTTCCTCTGTGCTTATTTTCTTGGAGTGCTGAAGAGACACTAAGCCTTGACAGTCACCTGGGCTTCACATCTGCCTGCGTCATACCATGGCTGCAATAGATGTGCACTGAGGGCTTCCATGCATTGGCGATTCTGGTAGGAATGGAATATTCCTGCTTTACCTGCAGAGAAAGATAATCACAAACAGGGAATTTCATAGCTTCTTGAACTGAGCTGCATGTTTGTTCTGAGTTAGCTTTTTTTTCAGTTTCCTAATATAACACAGATTTGCTATTGAGTAAATATTGATCTTGTTGAAGTCAGCATTAGTAGAGGAAGATGTCCAGAAATAACCAGCCAATCAGGTCTGCTTCCTAGGATGCATATGAGTGTAGTGGAGTTGCTGTTAGGCTGAGGCTGTGTCCATGCTTCAGACAATTCAATCAACATTCTATAATTTTTAGGCTGATTTTATTCCCTTATGAGTAAAGGGGTCATTCTTAAACGACATCATCTTTTTTTAAAAATTATTTTTTAAAAAATAAAAGCACAAAAACATATTAACAGACAGACACAAATTAGCATTAAAAAATAGTACAATCACAACTGATCTACAGACAAGGTGATATGATCTCAACAGTGGTTATTGCTTTATCCATTGATATCTTCGAAGTGTAAATATATGGACCCATATACAGACATGCAAAATTGGTCAGACAATTAATCCTCTCAACAACAGAAAAACACAAAAACCAAAAAAACCAAAGACAGAAAACAAAACAGACAAACAACAACAACAACAAAAAACCACCAATAGTTGCTGCTTTGCATATTGATATCTTCGAAGTGTGTGTTCAGGATAACACATGTAGACATACAAGATTGATCAAATAACCCGTCATCAATTATTCCTTAGCATTAAGTGATATAATACAATAGTAGAATTGATATCTTCGAAGTGTGTGTTCAGGATAACACATATAGACATACAAGATTGATCAAATAACCCGTCATCAATTATTCCTTAGCATTAAGTGATATAATACAATAGTAGAACCATGTTAGCCCTCCTGCATATATGTATATTCATATATACATGCATACATTTTTGTCTCTTTCTTTTTTCCTTTCCCTCGTCCCATCTGTTCTTTGTTTTTGAACAGATTTACTTCATGTCTCTTAGTTTATATTCCCACCCCCGGGTTCTTATACCAGTGATACAATACGTTGCCTGCACGTGTACTGCTGATTTATTTCACTTATGAGTATGGACTCCAGTTTTGACCACTTGCCTACAAAGTCTCCAAAACTGTCTTTCTTTATAGCTGAATAATATTCCATTATATAAAAATGCCACAATTTTTTAATCCAGTCTTTTGTGGATGGGCACTTGGGTTGCTTCCACATTTTAGCTATTACAAATTGTGCTGCTATAAACATGGGTGCACATATATCAGAGTGATATGATGTTTTCAGATCTTCTGGGAAAATACCCAGAAGAG
>PVLD010033235.1:0-13856 GCA_004027595.1 Dinomys branickii
TGATAATAACTGTACTCCTGGGTTTATCTATATCCTTGGACTCTCACCTTGGGAAGAGATATAGCTGCCTCAGACTATACTATAACATACAGGGGTGTATACAAACTGCCATGGTTGGAGGTGGGAAAGCACATATGCGCACAGCGGACCGCCCGGCTCCACCCTGTCGTCGTGCTATGGGTGGGGGCGGGTCCAGACCATGGGCTCCAGCATTACCGTTCCCCACCCCTTGCAGCTGGGCAATGGGTCTCCGAAGCTGAAGCTACGAATGCGGCTCACTATGGATTTACCCAATTACAAGGACTCTGACAACTTCATATTTATATTGGCTTTATGCATTTATTTTGGGGAGAAATGTTCCTGTTTTCCTCATTATTCTACAAAGTTGTTTGCCTTTTAAAAAATTCATTGATAGGAATTTAATATTACCTACAGTAGTTACTAAGGATTGGGTATTGTGTATGGCAGAATTGTTGTCGCTGTGATTCTCTGGCCTTTTTAAACATCTGGTTCGTTGAATAGATGTTTTTAGTTTCCTTGTATCTTAGAGTGCCAATCTTTGCCTGTTAGAATCCTTATAGTTTATTAAATGTTGAATTTAAAGTTGAATATATATTTTTAAAAACAGTTGAAATTTTTGCTTTTAACATTCAAACCTTTACTCTATCTTGAGTTGACTTTATCTAAGCTATGATGTGAGAATGCAATTCCACACATCGCTATTTTCCATGGTTCTGTTGTTTCCAGTGCTCCGCCATGATATCTCTGATATGAGTAATTTCCTTATCTGTGCGGGTCTGTTTAGGGGTAGTCTCTTACACCGACAAATTTGCAAGTCTTGTTGTCTATGATTATTTAATTCCTGTAATTTTCTGGTGTTACTCTATTGTAGATTGTCCCTATTTCAGGCTTAATTTTTCTTTTTTAAATATATGTTGACAATACTTCTTTTTTCTGCATAATTTTAGAGAAAAAATACATTTCATGAGCAATAATATTGTAATATTAGACAATGTTGCTAGGAACTTATAAGTTAACTGGGAAGAATTGATGTCTTTTATATGTCACTTTCCTGTGCATGAATCCGGGGTATCTTTTCCTTCATTTGAGTCTTCTGTAAATTCTTCTGGTGAAATTTTATCATTTTCTTGATCAGAATCTGGATTTGTCAGGTGTTTTCCTGGAAAATTTGTTGTCTTATCAATGATATAACTGGAATTATTATCATTGTTATTATTATGTGGAGTCTGGAGATCAAGCCCATGGCCTAATCTTACCTCTGAGCTGTACTCCTAACCCTGGTACTATTTTAAATTATAATTTATGTGTTTTTCATTTTGTATGCAAGTATGCTTAACCTTTATATATTGATTTTGTATCCAGCCACCTTGTTGACCTCTGTTATTATGTATAATGATTTTTGAAGTATCTTTTGGATGTTTTTCTTTAATTATATTATCTGTAAATAATTACAACTTTGCTTCAGTTTCTTGATCCTTTCTTTTTGGGCTGGGTCAGTTTTATGGCAAAATATATACTAAAAGTGATTATAAATGACCTACTTATTTCTGATTTTTAAAATTTATTTTGTATCTAAAGTTTTGAGTCAGGATCTCATTAAGTGGCAGAGTTGTCTAGACTGGGCTTAAATTTATGATGCTCTGCTTCAGTCTCCCAAAGTGTTGGGATAACAGGCGTGTGGTGGTTCTGACTTTAAAATAAATACTTATAACAATTTCCCAATAGTCATATTTATATTATTACTGAATACCACTAGTTATTAGCAATTAGTAAGTATTAATGCTATTAAAAATGAACACTGTGGCAGATTTTTCCCCTAGATAGTGACTGCACTCTTCCAAAGATGAGTATACCCACAAAGATTTTCAATTTATGGCTACTAAAACCAGACAGATGCTCCTAAATACTTTCTGTAAAGCCTTGTTTAGTTAAATATTCAGAGTCTGTCAAAAATGTATACGTGCTTCAGCATTTGCCATACTAATAAATGTCTCATGGCCCACACTTTGAGCACCTTTTGTAATTGTGCAGGCCAAAGGTAACTTGCATTAGTCTCATGATGTCTCAATAAATTTAGTATTAAAATATTTATACAAGTTTTTCTTTTCCTGGTATATACATTTTTTCAGCAGACTCTGTATGTTGACATTAAATAACAAATTATTATATTCATTTAATAAGATATTTGCATATTTTATCCTTAATCTGTTAACCAGATAAAAAGCATTTATAATTTTTCTAAAATTAAAGTATTCTTGAATTCTAGGTAAAAACTAAATTAGTCTTGGTTTTTTAATCCTAGTCCCCCCTTACACTGCTAGTTTTAGATTATCATTATTTTGTTAGGCTTTTGTTCAACAAGTTTTTTTTTGTTTTTTAATAAAATGGGATTATAAATTTCCTTTATAAGATATCACAGAATAATTGAGAATTTCACATTTATTTTCTAGAAATCTTATAGAATGGAACAATTAACTGCTTGAAAACCCAGTAAAATTATCCTATAAAATGATCTGCTCTTAATGATTTATTCATACATGGATTTTGACTACTGCCTCAAATTTATTAATTATAACATTATTCAGCTTCTCTATTTGTAACTCAGTTTTTAATGTTACATTTGTACGTTAATTTCCTGCTTACTCTAAAATAGATCTTTCAAAAACTACAGGGAGAAATTTACCTTTTCTACTATGCTAGTAGGCCTGT
This sequence comes from Dinomys branickii, assembly GCA_004027595.1. NCBI lineage: Eukaryota > Metazoa > Chordata > Mammalia > Rodentia > Dinomyidae > Dinomys > Dinomys branickii. Next base: position 2,731 of record PVLD010033235.1, read on the forward strand.
CAATTAGTCCATGTAGTTTTACTTATTTTAATTCTATTTTATTAAGAGCAAAAGCATTTAGAACTGTATTTTTCTGGAGAATGGCATTTTTAGTATTATTTAATAAGTATGCTCAAAGGTTTGCTTTTCACTTAAGAGCTATTTTGCTCAGAACTAAAATTGACATGACCAGATACTTTTGTCTCAGTATTTGCCTGATACACCGTTTTAGTGTTTTCACTCAAACTTTTCAATAATTATAATTTACATCAATTTTCTATAGATGACTTATGGTTAAATTTCCAAAAACATCTGAAAAATACTGCCCTTTGGCTGATAAATAGTAATTATTGTGTGTTCAGATTTGTTTCTAGCTTCTTGCTATGGGTTTATACTGGTCTACATCATTGTTTTTGTTCTTCTATTGTAAGAAATAACTGTTTCTTGTTTTCCTTCCATTTTGTGCTCTGCTTACTTGAAATATTTACTTCTATAAACTTTTATGGCTACTCTTGAAATGTGACAGTAATATTTTAACTTCACAAAGTCCAAAATAGAATTTAAAAATAGACTTCTCTACATAGACAATAAGATTTTATAAAACTTGAGCTTTAATATTTCGCTTCACAAAGTTAGCACAGTTTTAACAGAAAATGTTACTTGCAATTCTCTACCTTAAATGTCCTTTTTGACCTTTGTTGTGGACAGGTTTCTTGAGAATAACTTCTTCCACTTTTTTTAAACTTTATTTTTTATTTGAAGGGTAATGAAAAACTGAAGATAATGATATTCAATATAATAACTATTGTTAATTTCTTATCATCTTGTTTTAAAATTCTATATCTTCCATTTTTTTTTTATTTTACTGAAAAAAACCCCACACCCTTATTTTGCCCTTTAAGGACTCTGTTGAGAATAGACTGTAAGTGTACACGCCCCATAACTGGGAGGACTCAGCTCAGGGACATTACGGAATAATCCAGGGAAGGGAGCAGGATGGATTGCACAGGGTGGGAGGAGAAGGTTGGTGAGAATGGAGTTAGTTTTAAATGTGTTTTCACTTAAAATAGTCAGTATTAGGTTGTGAGAGAGATGAGTTACAGGAAAGCGTCTAGGGTTTTAGAATCCGGAAAGGTGGATTTGTTATTAAGACGGAGGAACCACCAATGTAGCATCTTTAGGGAAACCAATAGTATTTGAGTTTGGGGTTTATTGACGTCACACTAGACATCACAAGGAAAATTTGGATAGCTGACTTCGGAATTGAAGAGAGAAATCTACACTTGTTAATCATTTACAGATGATATTTTAAAGCAATGAAACTGCATGAGAACACTAAAAAAAGGGTGCGAATGGCAAGAGAAAGAGCAAGAACTGAATTTTTGGATTTTGCAAGTTAAGAGATAAGAAAAAAATGATGGAATCAACAAAGGAGACAGAAAATGTATATCCAATGGGGTAAAAAGGAAAACACAATGGAGAAACATCCTTAAGTTCAAGTGAAGAAAACATTCAAACAACAGAGAGTTAATTATCTGTGCTGCATTGTAACTTACAAGTTAAATATGTGGAAGGCAGGCAGATGACCACCATTTATTTTCTGGTGCATAATCCATTGTTACATTTCATAACGTCAGACATGGTGGTTGATAGTGTCCTTTTGGTATTTAAGTAGGAATACATACAAGCTTCTATAAGAAATGCCTTCAAATTTTATATATATGTTCCACCCCCCAGGGCTTTCACACTGAGCTACATTCCCCATCTTTTTTTTTAGGTATTTTCAGACAGGGTCTTGCTACATTGCCCAAGCTGGGCTTGAATTTCTGTTCCTCCTGCCACAGCCTCCCAGGGATTATGAGTATATGTCATCACTCCTGCTAAGAAATATATTTTTAAAAACTGTATGTATTAGTCATACATATTAATGAAACTGTATATAGTATTTCCATTGGTGCTTATAGCATACACTCATCCAATTCAACCTCTCTTTCTCTACCTACCCTTACCAGCCCCCAGTAATTATAATTCTATTTTCAGGATGACATATTTTGTCTCCTATGTATATGAGCAAGAGCTCACAGTTCTTATATATCTGGTGGACATTGGTTTAATTCTGCGGAGATCACTATTGGTGACCTTGACCTGAGCAACTCCGATTGAATGAGGGCAGCGAGTGATTGGTTGGATTAAATGTGACCAGTGCAGAGTAATTGGCAACAACAGCTTTTAAGGAAACTGGCCATAAATTGGAAGCAAAATTAGAGATAACTGCTTCAAGGAATTCTCCTGGCACAGGTAAGAGGAGCAGATCAGTAGTTGGCAGATAAATGGAGTAGAGGCTTAAAAAATTTGTGTAGAATTTACCAGTACAGTAGTTCCTGCCTGACTACTGAGCACTTCCTATGAGTGGTTTGAGTTGAGATGTGCTTTGTGAATGAATATATATGCCAGATTTTAAAGACTTCTCTAAAAAAGGAAAATATCTCAATAATTTTCACATGGTTACATGTTGAACTGATAGCATTATGGATAGATAGTAATATTCTGGGTTAAAATATATTATTATATTTGTTATTTGCTTTTTATAAATGGTTTTAAAATGGGTATAAACCTGAGCAGTTAAAATTACATTGCAGTTAACCTCATATTTAATTTAATTAATTAATTAATTAATTTTTATTTTAAAAAGAAGTAAAAATAATAATAAAACAGAGTTTCAAAACAGGCAGGCAGTAGAGTAACAGCTAATTAATACATTGTACATTGTTATCTTTGCAGTAGTTATTCAGAGTACAAGATATAGGCATGAAATCTCGTCTACACAAAATTAGCATAAGCCTTACTTTTCAATGAATTAAGAGAAATTAGTTGTAGAACTATCTTAACTATCTTGTGTGTAAATATATGTTTTCTTTTCTTCTTTCCCCATCACAGTTTTTCTTTTCTTTTGAATAGTTCATCCCAATTCACAATATCTTTTGTGCATTTTGGATAATATTTACTTGTTCAGTTCAGTACTTTCTAGTGACACAATATGGAGACAACATGACGTTTACACATGTGGATCTGATTTATTCCACTTATGAGTGTGGTATCGAGTTGCATCCATTTACCTATAAAAGTTTCCAGTTTATCCTTCTTTATGGCTGCATAGTACACAATTGTATAAAAAGAAACACATCATTTTTTTATCCATTCCTCAGTTGATGGGCATTTGGGTTATTTCCAATATTTAGCTATTACAAATGTGCTGCCATAAACATGAGTGCACATATATTGTTGTGGTACAATATTTTTAATCCTCAAAAGGAAGTAGCTGAGTCAAATGGGACCTTTAATCCTAGTTTTTAAAGGAATCTCCACACTGATTTCCACAGTGCTTGTACCAGTCTGTACTCCCACAAACAGTGGGAGTTTCATTTTCCCACAATCCCGCATTTGTTAACAGTGAATTTTTTTTATAATAGTCATTCTTTCTAGGGTGAGATGGAGTCTCAGTGCTGTTTTAATTGCATCTCTTGAATGACCAATGATACAGAACTTTTTTATGTGTTTATTTGCTATTTGTATGTCTTTATCTGAGAAGTGTATATTCATCTCAGATGCCCATTTTTGGATTGGGTCTTTGTATTTTGGGGGTCTGATTTTTTTCAATTCTTTATATGTTCTAGATATAAATCCTCCTTCTGAGGGACAATTGGCTGTAAATCCTTTCTACTCTGTGGGTTTTCTTTTCCCTCTGTTGGTGATTTCTTTTGTTGTGCCAAAGTTTTTTAAAGTAAGGTTGACACCCCATTTGCTGATTCTTTGCAATATTTCTCTTGCAGTCTGGGCTTTGTTCATGAAGTCTCTGCCTACATGTATGTCTTTGAAATTTCTACCTATTCTAGTCTTCCAGTAAATTTAGTGTTTCTCTTTTAATATTTAGATATTTGATCCATTTTGACTTTAGTGTATGGTGATAGATATGGCTCTAGTTTTAGTAATTGGCACGTGAAGAGACCGTTTTTCCAGAGACTTTCTTCCAGTGAACATGTTTGGCTCCTTTGTGAAAGATAAGGTGCCTGACTCTGTTTGGGGTTGCATCTGTATCTTTTGCTCTGTTCCATTGATCCTCAGGCCTATTTTTTTTTTTTTTTTGCTAATGCCATGCTGATTTTATCACAGGAGCTTTATAGTATAATGTCAGGTCTGGGATTGTGATGCCCCCTGACTTGCCTTTGTTTCCCATAATTGCTTTGCTATTCTAGGTCTCTTCTAGTTCCTAAAGAATTTTAGGTTTTGAAGTTATCAATAGTAATACAACAACCATTGTTAATTTCCTGCCGCTTTGTCTGTAACTCTGTATTTGTATTGTTCTAATGATATTTTGTAAATGGATGTCTGTTTGTTAATATGCTTTACTTCTTTCATTTTTAAAATTAAAGGAAAAGAATTTTAGGAACACTGTCTCTAGGTCTGTGAGGTATTCTAACGGTATTTTGATTGTGATCTCACTCAATCTGAATAGCAGTTTCGGTAGTAGGGTCATTTTCACTCTCTTGGTTCTTCCTATCCACGAGCAAGGTAAATCTTTCCATTTTCTCATATCTTCTTTATCTTCTTTTTTTAGGGTACTGTAATTTCCCCTGTACAGATGTTTCACATCCTTTGTTAGGTTGATTCCTGTTTCATTTTTTTAGATGCTATGACAAAGGGTGTACTTTCCATAATTTCTCTTTCTGTGAGTTTGTTGCTGTGCATAGGAATGCTATTGATTTTTGTACATTGGCTTTATACTGTACTACACTATTGAACTTGGATATTAAATCTGTAAGTCTATTGGTGGAATTTTTGTGTTCTTCTATGTGGAGTATCATGTCATCTATAAATAATGATAATTAACTTGTTCCTTTCCTATCTTTATTCCTTTTATTTTTTTTTCTTGTCTGATTCACCTTGCTAATGCTTCCATAACTATATTGAATAGGAGTGGTGATAATGTATATCCTGTCCAGTTCCTGATGTTAGAGTGAAAGCTGTCAGTTTTTGACCACTTAATGTCTTAGATTTTGGTTTATGCTAGATGGCTTTTATTAGATTGAGGGAAGGACCATCTTTTCCAGTTTCCTGTAGGATTTCTTTTATCATGAATAGGTGTTGGACTTTTTCAAATGCTTTTTCTGCATCTATTGAGATGATCTCATGATTTTTGTCTTTGGTTCTGTTAATACTGTTGTCTTTGTTACTTTTTTATCATTGCTGAGACAAAATACCCAACACCCAAAATAAAGGAAGGAAAGGTTTATTCAGCTTACAGTTTGTGGAGGTTTCAGTCCATATTTGGCTGATTCTGAGGCAGAGTGGCACATGGCAGAGGGCAAACTGTTCAGGGCAGCAGAGCACAGCAAAAAACAACCAGCCAAAGGAAGGAATGGCAGCCAGCAGCCTCTTCTCTTCCCTTACATTGTAAACAACCTACCCCCACCCAGGGGGTGTGTAGCTCTCACACAATCTCCACACCCTCTTCTTCCACAGGCTCAGGATGTTTACAAAGTAAGCACCCCAGCTTCCTCCTGAGTCACTCGGTTAAACCTCTAGATTCCCCAAGTTGACACAATGTATCAACCATAACAATGGTGTATTACATTTATTAATTTTAATACTTTGAATCACCCATGTCTCTGTGGGATGAAACTCACTTGGTCATGACTTATGATTTTCGTGATGATTTGCTACATTCTCTTTTCTAGTGTCTTACTGAGGATTTTTGCCTTTATACTCATTAGGGAGCTTGGCCTGTAGTTCTCCTTTTGGTTGGGTTCTTCTCTGGTTTTAGAATCAAAGAAATACTTGCTTCCAGGAATGATTTTGGAAGTACTGCTTCCCTTTCAATTTCCTTCAAGAGTTTCAATGTTAGTGCAATTAGTTTTTCTCTAAATTTCTTATAGAATTCAATGGTGAATCCATCAGGCCCTGGGTTTTTCTTTGTTGATAAACCTTAATTACATTTTCAATTTCTCTGGGTGATATCAGATTACTTACGATTTTTATATCTTTTTATTTAGCTTTGGCAACTTCATTGTGTCTAGGAATCTGTCTATTTCTTCTGTGTTTTCCATCTTATTAGAATATAGGTTTTCATAGTAGGTGTTGATGAGCTGGATTTCTGTGGGATCCATGGTAATTTCTCCCTTTTCATTCCTAATTGTTTGAATTTGTGTTTTATCTTTCCTCTTTGTGATGAGATTGGCTAATAGTCAATTTTATTTATTCTTTCATAGAACCAAATTTTTAATCCATTGATTCCTTGAATTTTAATTTCTGCTTTGATCTTTATAACTTCCCCTTTTGTATGAGCTTTGGGTTTGATTTGTTCTTCTTTTTCTAGAAGTTTAAGGTTCACCATAAGCTTGTTTGTTTGAGCTCATTGTGTTTTCCTGATGTGTGAGTTTATTACTATAAATTTCTCTCATAGGACTGCTGTCATGGTGTCCCATAAGTTTCAGTATGTTGAATTGGCATTATCATTTAATTTCCTTTGTGACTCATTGGTTGTTAAGAAGGGTGTTTTCCAATTTCCACATGTATATGTAGTTTTTGTCCTTTCCTTTATTGATGATTTCCAGTTTCATTTTTGCTATGGTCAGATAGTAATCATGGGATGATTTCAACTCCTCTACATTTATGTAAACATGTTTTATTGGCTAATAGATGGTCTGTTTTGGAGAATGTCCCATGTGCATGTGCAGCTGATAAGAATGTCTATTCTGATGTTTTGGGGTGAAATGCTCTGTAGACATCTACCAAGTCCATTTGTTCACAGGCATGGTTTAATTCTAATATTTCTATGTTGATTTTTTTGTCTAGTGGATCTGTTTGTGAGAGTCAGGCATTAAGTTTCCCACTATAATTATATTAGTGTTAATTTGATTTTTCACATCTATTAATATTTGTTGTATGTAGTTGGGTGAACCTGTGTTTGGTGCACAAATATTTATGATTGTTATTTCTTCTTCTTGGAGCTTTTTCTTAACAAATATGTAGTGGTCTTCTTTGTCTCTCTTGATCAGTTTTGGCTTAAAGTTTGCATTGTCTGCTAGTAGAATAGCTACATCTGCTTTTTCTGTGTTCCTGTGGCATAGAGAATTGTTTTCTACCCTTTGACTTTTATTTTCTTAATTAAATGTGTTTCTTGAATGCAGCATATTGATGGATCTTGTTTCTTGATCCATTCTGCTAGTGCGTTTCTTTTGATTGGTGAGTTAGGACCATTTACATCAATGGTTAAAGCTGGTAAGTATTGGCTTATCTTTCTCATCTTGTTTTACCTGGCAGCTTCTTTCCATAGGTGTTCATGTGTTTGTGTTCTTCATTATCTCTTTCTCATACATCCTTCAGAGCATTCCATAAAGCTGGTTTTGCGGTCATAAATTTCTTCAGTTGTTCTTTGTCATGGAAGTATCTTATTTCTCCATCCATTTTCAATGATAGTTTTGTGTGGTATATCAGTCTATGCTGAAGACTTTTCCTTTAGGGCTTCAATACCTCACTCCAAGCTCTCTTTGATTTGAGGGTATATTGAGAAATCTCTGATTCTTATGGGCTTTCCTTTATAGGTGATGCTTTTTCTTAGCTGCTTTTAATATTTTGTTCTTGTGTTGCATTTCTGGAATCTTGATTATTATGTACTTTTGTGTAGATTTATTTTGGTAATGTTTATTTGGCGTTGTATATCCTTCATTTATTTGTATGTCAAATTCATTTTCCATGTTTGGAAAGTTTTCTGCCATTATTTTTGTGAAGAGATTTATAATGGCCTTTGCACTGTCTCTAGCTTTTTCACTGATTCCAATCAATCTTTTGTTGTTTTTCTTTGCTTCATTCTGTAGCTGTTGGGTTGTTTTTAAGGTATCTTTTTTTTACTGGTCACTAGTTGCGTTTCTGTCATGTAGATCTGATACTTTATCCTCTCCTTCATTCAGTCTGTGGTGTATATTAGCAGTGGGGTTTTTAATCTCCTAGATTTCTGTTTGGATCTGTTTCATTGAGTCCATTTCTTTTCTATGTTTGGCATTCACGGTTTCCATCATTTTCCTGTGCTCCTCTATTTGTTTACCTGTGTATGTTTTAATGTCTTTCATTTTGATTGTCATTTATTTTGCACTGTAGAGGTTATTTTTCTCTGGCCTCTTCCATGGGGTTTTTCACTTTTGGTGCTATCATTTCGGAGAGTTCCACCTGTTGGCTTCCGATTTCCTCTATCACTTTGCGCTCCAGACTTTTCCTGAGTGAGCTGGGTATTTGAGGTTGCATTTTTCTTCTTTGTCTTGCCATTTTCTATTTTATTTTGTTTTCTGTGTTGGTGCTTATAGATTTATTATGTTAGGTAGCCTTATCACTAGTGTTGAGGCTTTCCTCCAGATGTCTTTTAGATGTAGATGGTTCTTGGTCTTTATATCTATTTCAAGAACCTACTTTCCTGATATAGGGACTCAAACTTTGCTATCTATTTGACTTGGGGCCTATCCATTTAGTATTGGACCATGGTTATGGTTACAATCCCTTATAATCACAGTGTTGTCTTATAGAGTGGAAAACTGGTTATAGCATGTACTACATCCTAGTTAAAGTAGGTCAGTTAAGAATAGCAATAGACTAAAGTACAGCCTGGCTACTAAAAAACTGTGGTAACTATTAGCCTAATATCTGTAACCATAGGAGGAAATTCTATAATTATATGATATAATCCAACTTATTCCAGAAACTTGTATGCAATGATTTTCCACTTAGTAGAGTGATTTTATGCTGTTGTGGGGCAGGAGTTCAAGAAGATAAGGGTTAGTTTGGAGAGATGAGTGAGCTTAAATACAGTAGGAGCAAGGTTGGAGAGCATAGGCTGATGATCAAGGTTTTGTAGGACACAGAAGGTAAGGGTTGAAGGAGAAGGCCTAGGAAATTTGAAGTGAACCAGAAGGAGTAGAGACCTTTACTCATGTGAAAGTTTCATAAAGTCAAGCAAGATAGTTGATGAAGGAGAGGAAAAGGATGAGTAGAATAAAACAATAAGAAAAGTTAGAGATCTAGATCACAAACAAGAGAGAAAAGAAGGAAGAAAAGAAAAAAGAAAAGAAAAAGGATAAACAGAAATATTCTCATACAATGAAAATAGAACAACATATGGAAAGGAAAACAAAATAGGACCAAACAAAACAGCGAGAAAAAGGGAAAAGAAACAGAAAAAGAAAACCAAACAGATAGGAAGCAAACAACAAAACAAACACATAAAAACAGAAAAAAACCAAACAGAACACTAATCCAGAAAAATAGCAAAATGGAAACCAATCAGACCAAAAAAAAAAAAAAAAACAAAATAGTGAGGTTCCTCTGCTGTGTACAGTTCTGTGCTAGGTCCAAATCAAATTCAAGAAATGTGGACGGACTCTGGCCAAGCTTGCAGGTGGGCTTGTGCTGGGTTTGAGTCTGATTTTTATCTCTCGATTTGGGAGACTGGATTAGTTCTCTGTGGCTGCAGAACTCTGAAGTCATTTACAATAGAAAAAAAAAAAAGAAATAGAAAAAATAATGCGAGAGAAAATAGAAGAAAAGAGAAGGAGGTGACCCTACCTGTCTGCTTCTCTTCTTTGTGCTTTTGTCCCCAAGAACAACACTGCTTCTCCTCACTTACTGTTGGCTTGTATTGCTACTGTTGCATAGACATCCCTGTGCCTCTAGTCCTGCTTGTCCGTTGTGTGCACCTTAGCCAGTGCCCTAATGTGTCTCTGGCATTCCTGCAGGCCTCTGGGTCCTGGGTCTCCGCAGTTGAGGGAAGGAGGAGTGAACCTCAGACTCAGCTCTCCAGGTATCATTGTCCCTGCTCAATGGAGGAAGCACCTTGTGTTTTACTGCTCAGTTTTTATTTGGGCAAACATATCTTAGCAATATCTTTATGTCCAAAGTGGTGGTGGGTGGGGGCAAAAGTAAGAAACTCATTTACACTCAGTATTTAAATATTGAATTAGAAGTAAACATCCTATGAATAATGCTCCCTGGGCTGCAACAATATTTTAATATTTATTCTCAGATAGAAAGGATAAAATGAAAACCTTCAGAAAGATGAAGATATTTGAAGCAAAGCCAATAACTCCAAACTATGAGCAATGAAAAAGCTCTCTCTTGGACTATTTACTCTTAAGCATTAAGCGAGTTTTCACAAAGGCCTTCATGAACTCATCTTCTCAAAAGGTCTGTTGATATTACTAGAAATTCATAATAGCTCTAACTGCAATAATATCTGCTACATATTTAATCCATGTGAGTATACTATTATAAAATATGAAATAGCTAAAATTTTTCCTGAATATTTTGAAATATATTTCATTCCATGGTTCTTCAAGCATAAATTTCTGCTAAAAAGTTTTAAATCCAGTTATTACCTGTTTGTATTCTTATTAGCTATCTGAGAAGTGCTTGCTAAATGTATGATTTAATCTCACACCAATAATTATGTAATTACTAAAGATGAAGGAACTCAGCTGTCCTTTGGTCTCACTGAACATCTTGAACTATTATTTACAAATTTTGTGTAAAATAAAAATCCATGGTGAACTTTGCCAAGGATAAGTTACAATCAATTTTAAACCTGTGTACTCTTAAAGGTGTGATTTAATCCATAAATTTATGATTAATTTACAATTCGTTCATCGATGCTAGAACCACATGATGTTGAAGAATCTTGATAAGCGACTTAAGGAGTTTGGTCTTTATTCCACCCCATCTTTTAACAGAAACTCATCTTTGTAAAACAAACACACTGAAATCATTTACCATAATACTCCAAATCAAAAAAGTTTTAGTTGTTTCTTATTGTGTCTAGTATAAAGTTTTCCTTTAGTATGTAAGTCTTGGACAACATTATTTAAAATTAAGGAGTCTACCCACCCGGTCACCATGGGTTCATATAACGTCCCGGAGGAATGCCACTCAGACACGGCAATATAGCAACATGTGAAGGACAGAGAGGAGGGAGGTGGATATCCTGAACTCGGGAGGGATCTGAGATAGGAAGTGAAACCCTCGGAAAGTCTAAGCAGAACCTCCTCTGGAGGAGGGGATCGCAGATCTGACATGGCGCAGTTGGAGGGAGACGAGATAGAGAGGGAGGA
>PVLD010033236.1:0-13856 GCA_004027595.1 Dinomys branickii
AGAGACAGGTTTTATAACTTTTGTGCTCCAGGGGAAAGAGCTGAGCAAATACAAAAAAATTGCATGGAGTAATTGGTTGAGTAGTCAACACAGAAGGATGCCCGAGTGCGTATACCAATATCTGTGGCATTCACTGATATGAAAAGTGTAAGTGGCTGCTGTCTTGGCCCTTCAAAGAGCCCCAAAGTCTTGTAAAATTCTTTACCTTATATCGGTGCTACTGTGAGGTATTTTAAGAACACTATGCTTACAATGGACAATATTTTTATTTTTTAGACATGCACACTGAAGTATTTAGGAGCAAAACATCAAGAAACTTATGATAAATCAGAAGAAACCCGGAAGAACAAAAAGGTAGAAAATATGGCAAAATGTAAACCATTGTACTATTTAGGTACCTGATATATGGGTTTTCGTTATACTATTTGGTCTTCTTCATGTTTTCAAACTGTTATAATAAAAGGTTAATTTTTTTGTCTTTCTGAGACAGGGTCTCACTATGTAGTTCAGGCTGGCCTTGAGCTCACTTTGTAGCCCAGGCTGGACTCAAACTCGCAACAATCCTCCTGCCTCAGCCTCCCGAATGCTGGGATTACAGGCATATTCCACCATGCCCGCCTTGAAAAGGTTATTTTATTAATTCAGATCAATAGGGAAAAAATCAATTTAATTCAGAAAATCAGAATAGCAATGTATTTTAAAAGAGATTCTTTTTATTCTTTATACTGGCTGAAACTAAGCGAGTCTTGCCTAATATTTCACCAACTGTTCCACTGATGGTTATATACCTTGTCCTAGAAAGGATTTATGAAGGTTCAAACTACTTGACATTGCCAAAGAAATTTAAAAACTAGTGAGAGTGTAAGAACGAATCACAATGTGGAAGTGAGAAAACTTATCCCTGTGTGAAGTACATCACACACTAAGCCCTAATTGTATTGTAGCAAAATAAACAGGAAATATCCGTATGGTATTTATTCGTAAAAACAAGTAGTTACAAAGAAAACTCACGATGCTCTGATAGATGGCATGTAATGAGCATGCACCTTTTCGTGCTAGTCATACTTCTAAATGCATCTCATGTATAACTTCATTCAGTCCTAACCACAGTGTTATTTCATCCTCAGTTTACAGGGCAGAAAATGAGAATCATCGAAAGTAAATAATTTCTCAAAGTCATACAGCCAGGAACTGACACAGTTTGGATTCAACTCCAGATAATGCAGACTAGAAAACTCATATTTTTTTTCCTAATGCTCATGTATTTTTAGAACTTTTTTTAATTTTAAAGATAATTAAAAAAATAAATATGATACAGAAATTCTGTCATAGAGAATGGTCATACTTTATTCTCTAATTAATATTGTCTGTTTTGCTAGAGAGAAATGTATGTTTTATGGTTTTTGTAGAGTAAAAGATGAATAATATTCTCAAAAAATATTTTTACTGTAAACACAGTGGCAGGTTTCATTGGGCTTGTCATCATGATTTATAATTACTTCATGCAGTATTTGCTTGAAAATGTTTGTTTAAGTATTTAAACCTCCCTCCATCTGTTAACAGTGTTACTCTTGTGAGAATAATTGTACCCTATTCTTTTAAAGAAGTCTGAGTCATCACAAATTCTGAATTACTGGAGCCCAAACCTCTGACACGTTCGAAGTGGCAAGGCTTATTTATATCTAATCTATTCTGTATGGAATCATGTATGGCAGACTTTTAATATGGAAATAGATTAAGTAGTGAAGTCAAATGACGGGAAATGAATCATGAGCAGCGTGGCTCCGTGTTACATGCAGTGATGCTAACACACTGACAATTCCATCTTGAACAAATCAATGAAGTGCCAAACTCCCTGCCTACTCCAATCTTTTCCCCTCTACCTATTTTTCACTTGTTCTCTAAGTGGGGCTTTCAAGCTCAGAAATTCTACCTAGAGGATCTCTCAGTGATGACTGCAATAAAGATGATAAGTAGGATTTAGATCTGTACTTATAATCTAGAATTATCTGATTAGGTAAGATTAAAAATAAAATAAAAATTGAGATGAGCTGTCATTACATTGCATTACATTACTTGAAAATGTGGGTTTGTTCATGTCAGAAAGAACTATTTTTTCACAGAGCACTGAGCTGGGTAGGAGATAGGGAAACGGGGCCTACTAACAGATCCATTAAACAAGAGCTTTACTCATTACACACTCATCTTGAGGCAGTTAGGCTGATCTTTTTTTGTTGTTTTATGACTTCATTGAAAACTCCTAGCAATGAAACAATTGTAAAGTATGTTATAAAGGGCAATGGCTTTTTCATGCATTAGAAATAAAGTGGACCCTTATCTATTTTTCTCTTAAGAAATTTAGTACTTTATACCTCACTGTTAGGAGAGATATACAAATATAAAGAATTCTAGGTCAATGGCAACTAGTATTGGTATGGTATTTTGTTTTGATTGCCAAATTATCATTGATTTAAACAAATACCAATCATTGCCTTCCAAATTTTTAAGCATTTCAAACAGACAGTGTTACTAGTGTGGTTTTGAACAAGTACGTTTATACAACCATCTGTGCAAAAATATTTTTCAGGCATTATTTTACGTGGTGTTCATAGCCTTTAAAACTTTAATCATCTCCATTTCAGAGATTTGGAAACAGGCTGAGAATGGTTAGTCAAATGATCCACATTTTCACATCTAGTAAATTGTGGAAATGGTATTTTAATTAGACAGCCTAATTCTAAACTAATGATATCAACTTCTATGCTATATTATTTTTAGCAACATGATGGCAATTATTAGGTTTGGAAAAAATCAATCCACAATCATCTAGATAGTGATATTGTTGATCCAATTTTAAGTGGTAAATTGGAACAAACTGAACATGGTCACGACTGAAGGTGTAGTCAGATTTGTTCAAAGGTAAGGGAGCATAGGGAAAGGTATGGTATACTAGACAACATAAAACTGGAAAATAATCAGATTCTGAAACCTACTGTTTCTACATAAACATGGTCCAGTCAAGCCACTGATTCAGTTTTAGGGAGAAAGAAATTGGTAGATATCCAAACCAGGAGGTGGTTTATAGTCAAGAAGTCAGATGCACACACCTCTTAATTGAGGACCTGTGGGGAACTGATCTTCTAAATAGGAAACAAATTATTAAGGAAGTATTGAGATATGTGGGCATTATAGGACTCTGCAGGTAAACAATTAGATCATGATTTTGAAGCTGACCTTCACCTTAAAAGCACTTAGTGAATTTTAAAATCAACCTGTTGTCTGGGCTCCTCCACACTTATTACATTACAACTTCTGAGAGTAAAATCAAGGCACCAGCCCTTTGATAAAGTTCACCGTTGCCTATTTGTGTAGCCAAAGATTGAACCACTGATATAACACACTTTAGGTTCCTCCGTGTAGACATACAAATTATTGCTGAAATTTGTAGGAGGTTGAACTTATCATTATGTAATTATTGGTCTCAACTATGACAGTTGGAGTAATACACATGTGCAACCATGCCATTTTATTTGTTTCTAAAAAATGAATAATCTCAGATGGCTCTAAATTTGTTTGATGCATGGTTCTGAATAACTAGATGTTTGACACATGCACGAAATCCATCTTTTTTATGTGGGCTTTTTTTTTTTTTGAGATAGGTTCTTTCTAGTTCAGGCTGGCCTTGAACTCACTATGTATCCAAGATTGGCCTCAGACTCATGGCAATCCTCCTGCATCAGCCTCCCAAGTGCTGAGGTTACAGCTGTTCAGCACTATGCCTGGCTTGTAATCTGTTTTAGTGATGAAATAAAACTTGATTTTCATGTGGATGCCTTAATAAACAAGGTACCAGTGAATCTATGAGATTTATCATTATATTGTTTGATATATACCTCATGTCAAATAACTTCTCTCAAACCAAGCAATTCCAAATAATAAAAGCTGGACCACACTGCCTATGAACTTGTGTTATGGTTTGTGTCTGGTTGTCCCCACAAAGTCTCATGTAGTCATGGAGTAGGCTTCTAGAGTTTATGATTGAATCATGGTTGAATGCTGGGATTATGGGTGTGAGTGCTACACTTGCCTTGTGGCAGGGAGCCTGTATACAGTACAAGGGAGGGAAACAGGCTTCCTCTCTGCCACTCCTCCCTTTTTGCTTTTGTTGCTTTTGCTGTTTTCTGCTGCCAAGAACTGTTGCCCCTCTGACATGTGTGACTCCGTCTTGGAGCCAGCTGAGCATAGACTGAAACCTTCACAGATTGTGAGCTAAATAAATCTTTCCTTCCTTGGTTCTGGGTGTCGGGTATTTTGTCTCAGCAATGAGAGAAAAATAACCAAGACAACTTGTCATAGTCAAAGAATAAAGATCCCACTTTTGGAAGTCCAGGACTTGCATTCAATTAAAATTCACCAATGGCACATTATGTACCAAATTATTGATATTTGCTTTAATATATATTAAGAAAGTATGATATCAAGGCTGTATGATAATAGCAAAGTCACAGAGCTATTCAGAGGATCAGTTGGAATAATATATGAAACTGGTGGTTCAGAGTAAGTTCTAGACAAAAATAAAAATTAAAATGAGTTTAATGAAATTCCTGCAAACTATACATGTATCTTGTGGGCCAGTGGAAACAGTTGTATAGACAAGGCCTCTGATGTTACTTGACATTGAAGATATCTATGTAATTATGACATATGCAACTTTATGCTATGCATCTGAATGTCAAATAACTGCTTTTCATTTTAAAGTAATCAATTATCCCTTTCTCCCTTTTCTCTTTTCCCTCATCCCAGTTGCTCCTTGCTTTTGAGAAATAGCCTTTTCGTTTCACAATTTTTATCATACTTCCTAATTTTTATTCAAACTTTCATGTTCTTACACTACTGATACAATACAATGCTTACACATTCATGTCTGATTTATTTCACTTACAAGTTCGGCCTCTAGTTGATATCAGTGCCATGGTGACATATAACTTCTGTTAGATATAACTGTAAAATGTGACATTAATTAAAGTTTCAGTTTATTTGCTCTTCCCCGATACAATTTTGTTATGGCTCTTTACTTCCATAATCCCTCATGTTAGATTGTGACCTACTTAAGGCAGCTGGTAAGGTTCACTTACGCTAAACCTCTATGTCATTTGTCTTAGTCATTATTCTGGTAGTTGGGATAAAACACCCGACAGCTAAAACTTAAAGAAGAGGTTTATATGGGTGCACATTTTCAAGGGGTTCATTCCATGTTTGGCACGCTTAAACACAGAAATAGCACGGTGAAAGGGCCTATGCTGCCCACACAATGGGGGTCAGAAAGCAGAGAGAGAAGAGAGGAGCCCAGGCGTGAGATACACCCTTCGAGGTCAGGCCACCAGTGCGCCCCCTCCTCCAGCGACACGCTGGCTCCTAAACTGGAGTCAACTTGTGTTGCCCCATCACTCATTCATCTTCTGAAAGCCCTTCCTTCGAGCACATGAGACCTTTGGGCTACATTTTTCTAGCCAAACTGTAGCATTGTTTTTATCACAAACAGTCATAACAGAACCATCTGGTTTAACAACATGAGATTGGCTGTACCTAACCTAACACGGGAGCCTAAGCAGTTCCAGATTTAACACGCTCAACCTGACACTTAACAACCCTGCGATGTAAATTTCCCTTTCCATGGTTAGTGCTCATACATTTACCTTTGGCCTCATCAAGTTTTTCTCCAGCTAAATTTCTGCGTGATTCTAACTCTCTGCATATGTCTGAGTAATTTCAGGAAATGAATGGGCCATAAACACTTACTTCGAAAGAGAAAAATATAGATAAATATGTAAGATAAAAAGATGTGAAATCTATAGTTTTGGCTAAGTTGTTTAAAATTGGATAAAGAAGAATTTTAGAGTTTAAAGATAATTTTTGTATGGACCTGACAACACTCAAAATGATCTCATTTTTATAAATTGAGTTTGACAGGTGATGAGACTATAATAAGTGTTAATTAAACTGTGGTGACAAACAATCTGTGAAAATCATCCGAGTGAGTGCATCTCAAAAGACAAATAGTAGCACAAAATCACTGATAGATGAGGTGGAAGGAATATGGATATAACAGGGTTTATTTTGGCTCAAAGCAATGAGCAGTAAATGGAATGACTATCCCAGACACTTAATTCTTGTGGCATTAATGCGTCCTTATTAAAAAGCAGCCATTTTCATCAGGGTGAGCAGTCATTATGTAGCATAAAATATAAAAACCTAGTCAGGTAGCCTGGGTAGATCAGTCATCAGAATGACAGATATGACATATAGATACATGATGCTTTTCCTTCATATTTTTAAACAATTCATAACCAATGAACTTTTGAATAAGTTCCAAATAACTGTTTTCTAGAGAGAGAAAATAGAATGCAGAATGCTAAAGTTTTGAATATGTCTCACAAGAATTCATTTGTTGGAAAATCACTCCCCAGTGCAGTAGTACTGACAGGCAATGGGACCTGTGAGAAATAACTGGGTCAGGGGGCCTCCACCTTCCTAAATGGATTAATGCTTTTCCTAAGGAGTAGTTATTCACATGTGCCTTAAGAGTAGGTTGTTTTAAAAGGAGTCTTTCCCTCATGTTTCGCTGTTTTTGAATGTGTCTGATTGCCCTTCTGCTTTGCTGCCATGTTATGCAGTATGAGGTATATACCAGAAGCCAGATAGAAGATAATGCCATGTTCTTGGGCTTCACAACCTACAGAACTGTGACCCAAACTAAGTACATTTTATTTATAAGTTAACAAGGCTCGGGTATTCTGCTATAGCAACATAGAATGGACTAGGACAGCATTTTTGTAGACTATGTTTAAAGTGAGAACCAGGATTCTGTAGTTCAATAGATGTTGAAAATAAAAGATGTTGCTGTAGTTCTATACATTATGAATTGAGATACACAACTGTCTATTCACATACTCAGCCCGATATCTAAAAACTAAATTTACACCTTGCTGACAATATAAATATGACTGCTATTTCATTGTCTTCATGAGCACTTTCTTATTTTGCCAGGGATATCCCGCCCAGGGCAATAGCTTGCCTGGTCAGCACACCAAATTTCTGAGAGACCCACCAACTCTTTACCGGACAGCATTCAAACACAGTTTGCACCTTAAGATTCTTTGAACCTTCCCCTCAAAAATCATCACCTTGTTTATTCTGCCAGCTCCTCACTATTGTGTCGCGATTCTTACCAGTCCTACCCCTATCTGCACAGTGAAATATCAACTCTAAATCAAATTTCCAGTTGCTAATAAATTCTGTTCTTACTTCCCAACCAAAAACCACTATCAAACCTGTTTGTACAAGTTTCTAGTAATAAACTCATTTTGTCAGATCTACCAGTGGCTTGTTGATTAGCAAGAGAGAGACTTGATGACACAATCTTCAGGAGGAGATTAAAGGACCTATAATTTTCTAAATTTATTTGACCCCTCTGTGTTTGTCACATTCACAGAGTTTTGAGAAATTTTGATACACTAAAAAGACTTTAGACTAAGTTGAGATTTATATTCCAACTCTGACTCTTCTTCTAACTAGCTATGTGATGTTGGGTAAATCCCTTACTTTTTCTGTGTTTCTTGCCTATAGTGAATGGATGCGGCTTTCAGAATTTTGAAGATGTGATTGGTTCTAAAACTTTTGTTTTTAAGCCAAGGCAGTCATGGTGGAAGAGGTATGGATTTCTAGATTGTAGCATACATAATATGGGTGGTGAATTATATATAATTATGGGTGGAGTAGCCTTTGTGCCCACGCAACACGTTAAATCAAAATATAAGTTAGCAAGTGATGTCATTGTGGGATTATACGTGATTCTGCTAAAATTTGGGTGTTTTTTTTCTTTGCTAGTAACCAGTATCTGAAATAAGTCATTAGGATATGGTAACTGGAAACTGGAAACTATTAGTCTGGAACATTTTTGTTATGTGACAATAATTTCTGCAAATACTTTTAGGGCGAATGACAACAATCCTGGAGAATCTCATAGAAGAGAAATCTGCTTTCCTACTTTAATAAATGTAAAAATTGATTCTCTAAGGTGAGATATACCATATCACTAATAGGATCCTAGGTAAAAAGAAAGTGAAATACATGTGAGAACAGGTAGTTTCAACTTATGCATAGCTTTTGGAGTGTGTCTGTAAAGGGTGGCTTATGATTTAAATATAAAGCAATGGTACAAAAAGTCTTCCAGTAGAGGAAGAACAATGAAAAAAGTGTGAAAAAGTGTAAGAGTGTCAGTTTGTACTATAGGATGAATGTTTGAAGTGGTGACAATTATTAATGAGGTTTTTTGAGAAATCTTAATACTAGGCACAGAGCTTTTGAGTCTATTTGGACTGGTGGTACTAGTAGGACTAGCAAATTGAAGCTTACAGTAAGGAGTTTCATACATGGAGTAAATTTGGATGCAAGAAGACACTGTTCTACTTACGGTATTATACCTGACTGCTATTTCTATTTTTGTCTTTTCTATTAACATTAGCCAGTGAATTTCTTGACAAAAGGATCTGTGAACATTGCATGTTGATTCCCTCCCCAATCCTCAGTTTTTGTTTTCATACCTTTGAATTAATAAACAAATGAATGATGCCTACTGGCAACACTGTCTTTCAAAATACTCCATTCCTTTGATTTTTATAACTTTAGAACATATATTATTATGTCCAGTGAAATGATAAAAGTAGTCCGAAAGCTTGAAGTCTGCCTGCAAGTCTTCTCCCACAACCATCCGAATGAACCCACTGCACCTGATTTCTACCTTGACTCCTATTCATTTTCTCCCCTAAGGCAGGTGCCCCATCTAATAAATCTTCTGGGAAATTTCTGAAATATTAAAGGTTAACATTTTATCACATGTATACTCACTGTGTACTCTTGTGACTTGTCCGTATCTTCTACTGGTCTGTGAATTCCTGGCACAATAAGGTTATATATTTTATTTCTGTGTCTCCAAGGCATGTGCATACAGTTTAGTGGATGTAAGAATAATTGTTGAAGTTTGTCTTCAGTGCCACCACTTGCTCTCTTGTATTTATATATTGTTTCCTATGTGAATGATATACTAATTGGTATATTTGGTGTATCGAGATATCCTGTGGATTCTGTCCTCTAAAAGATTTTCATCTACTAGGAATATGATTCTCTCTCTCACTCTCTCAACTAAATTTCTAAGCAGATAATTTTACTTTCCCCTTTCATTTTATCCAGATGTATGACATCCTCTTGACCAAACACCTCAATGACTGTGGATTTTTCTTCCAAATATCAAGCCATCTTATAATATGCCCTGTGGTCTAAGGCTGTTGTCTGAAGGAACTCCGAATAATTTGCCATGACTCTTGAAAATACTGCAGCAAGTTCAAAATGACATATTAACATAAAAAAATCCCTGCCCAATGCAAGAGTGTAAAGTTCCTATCTGCCAAATCATTGTTCTGCAGTGTTATTTGCTATCTATGTAAACAATATACATTTAGTGAGAGCATGGTCCATTTGGGGAAAAGCATTGAGCCATCTGTCCCCAAGCCCTGAATCACACATTCAAAAGAAAATGTTTGAGCTTGCTTATTATTTATTTATATCCGTTTCCCAGTCTGTCCCCTGACTTGTTGGCTTTGATCTTTTCTTGGAAACATATTCTTAT
Organism: Dinomys branickii; assembly: GCA_004027595.1. Lineage (NCBI taxonomy): Eukaryota > Metazoa > Chordata > Mammalia > Rodentia > Dinomyidae > Dinomys > Dinomys branickii. The sequence continues at coordinate 9,686 of PVLD010033236.1, forward strand.
ACCTTACAAGCTTCTCAACCCTACTGACAACCACTCAACTTCTCTAAGAAGAGATTTTCTGTGAATTTGAGCACAGACCAAAATGTTCTCTTGTCATATATATTAAATCAAGTCACGAGGATAAAAGTGCACTTCTTACATGTTTATATAATACTGCTTCATTTAGGTTTATCAGGCAAGCCATTCCAGCTTCCCTGATGCCCTACCACAAGGTAGATTCAGGTCATAGCTGTCCTACTCCTTCCAAAGCTTCTAGTTAACATTCCTGATTTGCTTTCTCACCACACTCCTAAAATGCAGCTCTGTGTAGTTAAGACTGTCTTATGTAATAACCTTAGAAATTCTTTCCTTTCATATCTTTTACCTCGTAGGTTCCAAGCTGGCCCAAGTCCTTTAGACTCACCGAAATTTCTGTAACAGTTTCAGCCTTCAGTGAGATCCCTACTTCGCAAATACACATTTATCATCTATTACAACTCAGCTGTGCTCCATACTGCTAATTCCTGACCTGATAGGTGGTCATACATTTATGGCCTAAGTGTCAAAGTGAAAGAAGCACTAAATATTGTCACTGATCCTCCCCAAAAGTGAAGCAGAAAAACGAGCATATAAGATGGGAGCATAGTAGGATAACAAACAGATTTCTAAACAAGGATCCAATACATTATAAACTTCCTGGGATTAGCTGCAGCATTTTCAATTTAGGCATGTTATTTGCTCCACAGAGTTTCTGTAGTTCTTATAAGATTCTCAAAATGATCTGTCATTAAGAAAACTATAGGAGTTGTGTGTCATGGCATTGTGAAGAGTATCTTCTTCTGTGATTCTCTCTTCAGCTGAATGGATGCTACTATTATGATCAATAATTGAATTCCTCTGGATTTCCCAGGGACAGTAAAGGAGGAAATGGCTACAAACTAGTGGATGAAACCGAAGAAAAGAAGCTTCATCATCACAGCCTAGGAGTAGTCATCACTATTAGTATTTATTTTTTTCCTTACATGTTAATAGTTCTAGACAACATACAAAGCTCTTATGTATTACTTCCATTCCTATTCTGTCTCCCTTGCTCTTGCACCTTGATTAGATTAATTTTCTTTATCAGGATTTTCCCAGGAAGCTCATAATGGTTAAGGATTTTGAAAAAATAAAGGCATCAGAACCTTTCTTTATACTGGCTTGCTGATATTGCTGGTCCTTAAGGAACTTGGTTAAGTAGACTGTAAAGCAAAACCTCTATAATCCTTTGGTTCCCTTTGACACTATGCCCATACCACTGGGCCACAACAGTTTCTTTTCGTAAGCCACTTTTTGCTGTCCACATTTGATTCTTGGACAGTCTTGTATCCTCTTGGGGCATTTCTGACCACATATTTTACCTATACTTGGCATTATAGGTCATAATAGAATATTTCTTAATTATTACTGATTATCATCAATAGTAAACATTAAATGATTAGCTGTATTCCTTGTACTATTTTGTATCTGTTTCCAAGCCTTTTACTATATGCATTTTTTAAACTGAGCTTTCGGGTGCATTATTTTCCCCATTTGGTAAATGAATAAATTAATGCAATGAAGGCATGGAAATTTGCAGAAGATTCAGCTGTCTTGCAAACAAGAAGTCTCTTGATGTTCTATGTGCATCCAGATTAGGAACATAGGTGATGCCGTTGAGAAACTCATGCTCAGGAATAAATGTTATTCCTTGTAAATCTCAAACTGAGTTAGGTAGGTTTTTAGGGTATCAGTTGACTAAAACCTCCATGTAGAAATTTAATCACACAACAAACACTTCTTAGAAAATGTTCACTGATAGTAAATTGGTTTCTGTTTTAAAAAAAAAAAATTTTAGCTAATCATTTTCTGACAGCTCACACACCTTCAGTTATTTAATAATAGCGCTTGCAAGTCTATTGCCATTTCATGGGATTTGATAAAGAACCTAAATTAGATTTGGTGGCATTAGCTTAAACCTTTAAAAATTGATGCTTTCAAGATAGGCACACTTAGAAAATTAAAAGTTTATGCATATGCTTAACAGTTGTTCTACTACCTTCTACTTAATTGCATAATCATTTTTTACTCTCTACAGAAAAATGAGATATCTTTGAGCTCTAGAGTAAAGCATCACTTTGGCTTCCATGTTGTCAAAACATAAAGAGAAAAACTTACTACTTATAGAGAAACACCATGAAAATGGTATCCTATGAACTCAGAGACACAGCTTTGTTAGAGTAGAACTCACCAAGATTTTACAGCCAGGTTTTACCACTGACCCAAGCTCAGTAAGAAAACACAGAGGACAGGTAGAAGCCCTTACCAATTAAAGTATCAATATTGAGAGTTGTACAACTGGAACAAATAAATAATCTCTTGAAAAAAGCTTCTTGTAACATTTTTAGCCAGAAATATCATATGGGTGCACTAAAAGAAAATATTCAAAAAGTTTGAAAGTAGAGTCAAGTATTTGCATCACACAGTATTTTGATTTGTTGTTTTTTTTTTTTTTTTTTTTTGGCGGTACTGGGGATCGAACTCAGGACCCTGCACTTGCTAGGCAAGCGCTTATTCCACTGAGCTATATCCCCAGCCTCACACAGTATTTTGAAATTGTTATCACTCACACTTTGAGTTCCTCTGTTAGCTCTTACTCAAGGTATCAACCATTTGAGAAAAACACTTCTATGGATGTGGCATATAGCATATACATTCTTTTTTATTTAAAAAAATACAAGTACAAAAACATATTAATAAACAGACACCAATTAACATAAAAATAGTACAATCACAACTAATCTATAGACAAGGTGAAATGGTCTCAACAGTGGTTATTGCTTTATCCATTGATATCTTCGAAGTGTAAATATATGAACCCATATACAGACATGCAAAATTAGTCCAACAATTAATCTTCTCAACAACAGAAAAAACACAAAAACCAAAAATCCAAAGACAAAAAACAAAACAGGCAAACAACAACAACAACAACAACAAAAAAAAACCACCAATAGTTGCTGCTTTGCATATTGATATCTTCGAAGTGTGTGTTCAGGATAACACATACAGACATACAAGATTGATCAAATAACCCGTCATTGATTATTCCTTAGCATTAAGTGATATAATACACTAGTAGAACCATGTTAGCCCTCCTGCATATATGTATATACATATGTACATACGTACATTTTTGCCTCTTTCTTTTCTCCTTTCCCTCGTCCCATCTGTTCTTTGCTTTGAACAGATTTCCTTCATGTCTCTTAGTTTATATTCCCACCCTCGGGTTCTAACACCAGTGATACAATATGTTTCCTGCTCATGTACTGCTGATTTATTTAACTTATGAGTATGGACTCCAGTTTTGGCCACTTGCCTACAAAGTCCCCAAAACTGTCTTTCTTTATAGCTGAATAATATTCCATTATATAAAAATGCCACAATTTTTTAATCCAGTCTTCTGTGGATGGGCACTTGGGTTGCTTCCTCATTTTAGCTATTACAAATGGTGCTGCTATAAACATGGGTGCACATATATCAGAGTGATATGATGTTTTCAGATCTTCTCGGAAAATACCCAGAAGAGGAATAGCTTGTTTGAATGGAACCTCTAGACCTAGTTTGCGGAGACATCTCCAAAAGGCTCTCCACAGTGGTTGCACTAGTCTGCATTCCCACCAGCAGTGTAATAGAGTCCCTATTTCTCCACAGCCTCGCCAGCATCTGTTATTGGATGATTTTTTTCATACTGGCCAGCCTTACTGGGGTGAGATGAAATCTCGATGTTGTTTTTATTTGCATTTCACGAATGACTAAGGATGTGCAACATTTTCTCATATATTTATTTGCCATTTGTATTTCTTTGTCTGAGAATTGTGTATTCATCTCAGATGCCCATTTCTAGATTGGGTCTTTGAATTTAGACAGCTACATGTTTTTTAATTCTTTGTATGTTCTAGATAGAAGACTTTTGTCTGAGGGACAGCCAGCTAGGATTTTTTCCCAATTTGTGGGTTTTCTTTTTACTTTGCTGGTGATTTCTTTAGATGTACAAAACCTTTTCAGTAGGATGAGGTCCCAATTATTGATTCTTTGAAGTGTTTCCCTTGCAGCTTCATTTTTGTTCATGAAGTCTCTGCCTACTCCTATGTCTTCAAGATTTTTACCTACT
>PVLD010033237.1:0-13856 GCA_004027595.1 Dinomys branickii
CCAGGCCTGAATGTAAACAATTTGGTCAGGGTGGCCTGGATTCCCAAAGATGACTTTTCGGACCTGCTGAGAAACAGACAAATGAAATGTGCCTTCCCAGGGCCAGGAAACGCCAAAAGAGGGCCATTCAAGTTCACAAAATGTTTGCAGCTTCCCCGGGAAGACAGGTTCTTCAAATTCCTTTGCTCATTGCCTGAAATCCTTAAAATGGTTTAAAACACATTGCAGAGGCGACATAGAAGCAGAAGCAGACTGATCCATTTTTAACACTCACAAACAAGACAGAGGACAAGAGAGATATGATAAGTCGGTAAATTAATTCAAGTGGAGGAAAGTCCCACTTGTCAAGCAAGAACAAGCCCTAGACAAGATCTTGGTCTAGGGACGGTCCCTGGAGAGTCTAATGTTGCATCCAACCTCTCCAAGGACCCCCAAGAGGCGCCCCAGCAAACAAGAAACAAGAACTAGTCTTACCGGTAAGTATCCGGACAGCATTTACTGATCTCGCGTCCAAGGTAAATTTAGTGTCACTTTGAAACAAAGAGCTCCTCGCCTCTGAGGAACTATTGTCTCAAAGAGACGTTTGGGAGTCTGGAGACCCCAGAAGGGATCCCGGACGAGCGAGCCCCCAAATGAGACGGGTCGGAGAACATTAAACTCCCAAACAGCCAAATTAGAATTTAGTAGCTCTGTTAATAGTTGAGCCCAACTGCCCCCACTCATGCCTCTGTTTCAAGGCTGAGAAGTGAGAGCCCCGAGCCCATTGTATGCAGGGCTTATAAAGACAAAAACCACAATGAATACACAGGTGTAGCAGGGATTTTATGCTTGGGTAACTGTCCTGTTTCTGGCAGGGACGGGCAATGTTCTTTGAATTCTTTCTGAGAAAGAACAAGGAGCCTTTTAACAATAACTATGTTACCGTATATGAACTTTACCTGTTTGAGATGAATCGGGGGGTCAAGCATGGGGTCAGTCTAGCAAATAGCTGGGTACTTGGGCCATTACAAAGGGAGTATCAAGTGTGACAACTGCAGGATATCATGAAACATTGTAATGCCCACTCCCATCCCCCTACATCTCTTCCTTTCAGCTTTGCTCCCATATCCCTCCCCATCTCTTCCTTTAGTCTGGGTCTTTCTACCAAAGAACAACTAAATATCGCCTACGTTCTTTACTTTTTCTCTTAAACCAGTCTACATCCAGTATTACTGATTCCTCTAAGCAGCCTCCCTGAACTAGCACCCTTCTATGTGCAGTTGTGCTGTCTCTTGTTTTCCTACAGGACTCCACATAATTTTTTTATAATAGCAGGTACTTGTTTATGTGTCTACGGCTCCCATTGCTCATTAAAGGGGTAGCCATGTTTATTTCATCTCCAAATCTGCACCCAATGCAAGAACTCATAGCCAGTAAACATGCTGCTAAACTGAGCCCTCTTCTTATTTAACTTTTCCCACCATCTTACTATCATCTTCTGTTGATAAGGTAAGCATGGAGAGCAGACCTGCACAGCAAGTACTCTGTTAGAAGTCTGAGAATGCTTTCATTGGATCTTCTGATTGAAGTTGCTATTACATAAATTATAATGCAAAAGATGTGAGGCATTATAAATCATACAGTTATGAACAAAATATATGAGAATGCAGAACAGAGAAAAAACTCTTTCCAATTAATGAGCAGAATCAAATGGGAAAGAAAGTCTCCAAGGAGAATGTAGTACTCCATGAATAACATTCTGACCTTCAACATCCCTTCCAGCCATCTAGGGCTGATTTGCTTTAAACTTATGTTTGTTTGTTTCCCATTTCATCCCTTAGGTCAACTGAAAACTCCCAAACATTCCATTTTTGTACATGGGCCCTAAATTCATCATCTCCTTTGCAATTGCACATTTACTGCCTCATTTATTACTTCTGTAATGAAAAACTGTAATAATGTTTTAACTAATCTCTTATTTCTCCACTTCATCAGTATATCTTACATACTCTTTCAGAATTAATTCTAATGTGAAATTGTAATCCTATCACTTGTCTGCACAAAAGCTTTTAATGACTCTCATTAAGTACTAAATTAATTTCCAGTTCCTCTGATTCAAGGCACATTACAGCATAGCCCAGTCCAATGATTTTAGCCTTATCTCCAACAATCCCTTAACTTAGGCTCTGTGCTTGGCCAATATTGGCCATTTATTAGTCTCAACAATGCTTCACATCTTTCAGTCTCAAGCTTTATTTTTCTTCCTCTATTTGCTGTGGTTTCCCTGTTCACCTCCGCTTTGCACAAATGGCTCATGTGACTTAAATTCCACTCATGTGATAAAGCCTCTACTGCCTATTCTTCCTGCAAAACAATGGTGTCTCTCCCACCCTGAAGATCAAGGACATGATCCTTCATCTTTTATGCTGTTTTCTTTTCCTCTTTTTACTGAATATAGAAGGTTCTACTTAGCTCAGTAAGTCTGTATTTGCAAGGCAACAAGCAATTTTTTACTAATAAGAGGTATATGCAAAAGCAGATTTAATCATTACATCTACTGTTAATATATGAAGAACAGCTGACTTCTGAAAAAAAAAGAATGATTGAAATACTACAGCTCATGTCCTCATAATTTTCTAAACCAGACATATCCCTGTAGTCACCTTAGAGGTTTGGAATTTATATAACACAATAAATCATTCATACCCAATAAACCAAGAGATGGCTTGTATTCTTGGGCTTCAAATCTCCAACTGACTTCTAATGCCAATGACAAATGCATGGACAGGATGCAGAGCAATCAATAGTTTTGCCTCTTCTGATACTTAAAGAATACAAGTAAATTTCCACTGAGTAGCATTTTAAATATCAATGGAAGTAGAGGGAATTTACATTTAGCCACTTTATTGTGGTGATGTTTAGTGCACTGACTCTCTCACACTAGTGTTTCAGACACTGACTACCTAGTCTTCCCCATTAATAGGGACTCCTCTTGTACAAGCATTAAAGTCTCTTCTTCTTAGCTGTGTCCAATCTGTCCATAAAGTTTTGTTAAACCAATGTCATTAATCAATAGAATGGAAGGTGTGGGGGAGCCTCTACCTAGCCTGTGCTCACTCCACTGATGCACAAGATTAAGATAAACCTGGTGTCTCCCTTACTCCTCTTTTGTCCTTTTACATGTCCACTTATTAAACAAGAACTCCTTCATAACAATTTAATGCAGTATTTATCAGCAAAGTGTTAAGAGAAATATTTCCCTCTACACATAAAAATACAAATTTAAATACTACAAACCAAGACAAGCAGTATGAGGTTTTTTCTGCTGTTGGGATAAGTCAAAGGAACAAATACTTTGGGACCCATTCCGAAGTCAACCCCAAGCACCTATCGGAAGAAGGGAGGCCCTGCACAGCAGCACTGGCAGTATGAGTGGCCAAGAGGGGAGCTCTGCCCCATGGGACATGAACCAAAATTTGCCCAATGACCATCACCCCATGGCTGTGTCTCTGAAACATCAAAAGAAACAAGACTTTTCCAAAACAAGGTGTGGTAACTGTTAACATTACCCCTAAAAAGTGCCACTAGGTGAAGTACCAATGAGTGATCTTATCAGAAAGTTATTATTCAGCTGTCTGACATACTCTATTATCACAGAGTTACATGTTCTGACTCTTAAGAAGGGCAAAAAATAAAAAGCTACCATTTCAGGTTTCAGTAAATCCGTAGTTTCCTTCCATAATGGCTCAACTAGTTTAACTCAAGGTTTTCCTTTACCACACACAATTTGGGCCTTCAGGGCTAGGGAAGCAGATCAGATTACTTTCTTAACCAGGCAAGTATGATTCAAATGGTATTTGCTGAGAAGAGAAGAAACAAAAGTCTTACAGTATCAGGCAGGTTTACAAAGTGAACCTGTGTCTTGTCGGTTGGTTACCTTGTCAGACCCAGAATAGATGATAGCCCATAGTAGAAAGGAATCAGTCCCTAAAACCCAGCTCTTACCCTTGAACTTATTAGGGAATATCTCGCTTTTCTACAGAAAAGAACATAGGCAGGCAGTTAACCAGCACATGTTTCCACAGCAACTTGGTGACATAATCATGTCTGATGCCATCAACAGCCTTCTCCCTTCTCCTCCTCATATCCCTGGCCCCTCTATGGACCTCATCTGCCCACCAAGGCCCTGATCTAACAACATGGGAGTGGATGCTGATAAAAGAAACAGACCTGGGGAAGAAAGAAACCCTAGATCCTGAAATTTCATGAAAAACCAAAAAGGTACTTGATAACTTCACAAGCTAATGACCATCCCTCGAACCAGGTATACCTTTTTCTACTCATGAGAATCAATAAGCAGCTCTTGGCCTAGAAAGTGTGTTCATTTTTCTGCTACATAATGTTGGGGGCAAAGCTATCTGTTCCCCTGATATCTAGGACAAGGCCACTGCTTCTCATGGGCTTGGCAGGGCCCCATGAGAAGTATGTAGAGCTCAGACAGCTGATGAACATAGTGACCTGACCTTTGTTTGAGATAATACAGAATTTCTTCTTGTTCTCTGTGAAGCCACCAATGCATGCTGTTACAGATTAGAAATTCTTCCTGTCCCAGATCCTACCTTTCCCTTAAACTGTCCATGAATTTATCCTTATGCTGACTATATAAATAAACATGCTTCAGGTGCTGGGAAGTTCCTCTCTCTCATCAGGAGGAAGGGCTCCACCTGACCTCAGCTTTTGTATATTGCTTCCTGTCTTCTTTATCCCCTACTGTCCTCCCTCCTGACTTTCAAGAACTGCACTGGACTCAGCAACCTATCAATGTCATTATTATTCTGTGGATATGAAGTATCTGTACATCCATTCACATGTATGTCACTGATCAAATGAAGTCATGTATGGCTGGTGATGTGGCTTAATAGTACAATGCCTGCCTAAGCCCATACAAGGTCCTATGTTCAATACTCAGCCCTGAGAAAATAATGGGAAATGAAAAAGTAAACTGTTGGAATGGAGAAAGGGCCTGGGGGCTTGATGTAAAAGAATTGAAAATTATCAAGATATGTGATATGTACCAATCCCACAAACAAAAATCACAACTCTGTATTACTAATAAAATTAATAATAAATAAATTATGTTTGTGACATGAAGGATAGAAGTTACTCTGAAATTTGAGGGCTTCCTATTCAAGATGATGGATGGGCTAGGAAGTCATCATTGTAAATTGCAACGTTGCAAAGATATAAGCCCATAGCCCATTGTACAAAACCTCCTTTTATAGATTAAAAAAAGGAGTTCCAGAAGAAGAAAGGCACAGTTACTGGATGATATCAGTGATCGAGCAGTTACCAGCACTGTTGGGTTAGTCAATAAAACCACAGGTAGACTGGGAAAATACTCTCATTGCATAAATTAAGAGGCCTGTTTGTCACCCATAGACCAATGATTGAAAGACCTACATTAATTTCTAAGTGATAACAGAATAAGAAAGGTGATCACCCTATTATATACCAGAGTGCATCAATTTTGCAACTTACATGAGGGTGTAATTTTTAAAATGTAGAGGAGGAGAAGGAAGATCCTTACAGCCTGAGGAGTTGAGTGAGCAACATCAGAGACACAGGAGCTCAGCACTATGCTCTGTGTCCCTAAAAGGCCTATGTTGGAACCTATGGCAATGAGAAGCAGAGCCTGGAGGTGAGTCCTGAGGGCAGAGCCCTCACACATAGAACTGAGTACTTTGTGAATAGTCCTAGAAAGAGTTAACACATCTCTTTGGCCCTCTGCCAGTGAGAACTATGTGAGAACACAGCAACAAAGCAACACTGTGAAGCAAAGTCTGGGCCTTAAGCAGACTACAAACCTGCTAGAGACTTATCTTGGACACTCAGCTCCAGAACAGTAAAAATTCAATTTCTGTCCTTTATTAAATTAAATACTCAGTCTTGAGGATACTGTTATAGTAACAGGAATAGACCAAGACACTCAAGGAAAAAAGTGGTTGACAAACACTGGAATAAGGCTTTGCTTATTCCAGAATTGAGAATGAAAAGATAGACAGACAGACAAATAGAGAGATATCCCAGCTAGAGAAAAATAGCCAAAGAATCCTGAAACAAGTTTAGGAAAAGATATTGTTTCACAAATGCTATTGTTCATAAAATTTTATAAACTAGGTAGCTTGGGAAAGTTCCAGAACAAAGGTTTTCATGGCAATTCAGACATAATAGTAAATGTTCATCCTAGAGTCTAAGCATCACTTCACTCAGCCTTCCATACATTCCTCCCCTCAGTAACATCAGAAGGGCACCCCGGATTTTACCTCTCTGTATGAAGATGCTCTTTGTCTATACTTATGCAATCGAGTCAATCGAGTCATAGGTGAACATTTGACTACTCCTAAAAAGAGGCATGTCATCAGGAGTGTGATATCTGGAGACAGAGTCTGACAATTTGGCTTTATGACTTACTTTTTGCATCCAAGTGCTTATCATTGAAGTTTATTTTTCTTTTAATGTATCCTTTGCAATCTTTCATCATTAGAAATCCACTGACTCTCTCCAGACGTCTTTTATTCTTTAGTAATATATGTAATAAATGCCATTGATTTTTCTGTTTACAGCCTTATTCTGTAAGTTTTTAATCACAGTGTTGATTTGTTCTCTGGCCAAAGTGTTATTGGGAGAGTTGGTTTTGGTTTTGTATGGTTTATTATTCTTGGAAACATGAATTTCTGGTTAATCCCTATGTTGTTTCCAATATCGGAGTCACTGGGGTCAGAGGGTTTCCTTACTGCAATTATGATTCTGTCTCTGATGAGCTTTTTAGAAGGTTAAGATTATTCTTTGTACAATGGGAAGGAGGAAGAACCATATTCTCTCTTCAGAATTGTTTCAAAACTGGTACTGAGTCACTGAGTGAAAAGCAAGATTTACACCACCTCCCCCCCACGACAGATAGGAAGACTAAAAAACTCTGCCAACCCCGCCATTTTTGCTTGAACCCTTTTTCACTGGGTTGTAGACTAGGAGCTCATTAAAATGGAAGAACAGTTCCTACAGAATAAAGTAACCAGACTCATACAAAAAAAGATGCCTGGCCGCAAAATTTATTCCAGAGTGAATGTGCTAGATGCTTTATGAATTTCTATCATTTAAAACTTTTAAGCATCCTTGGAGAAGAAAGTCAACAATGTCCTGTATTGATTTTACAGCAACATATTTATAGCCACATTCTTTTCTCTATGAAACATTGTGACAATTTATGATTTTTAGCACTATTGTTTATTCCTTCTCTTTCTTTTCCGTTAGCTTTTCTTTTTCTCTTTCATAACATATGTGAGGTTGAATGCCCTCTTTCTGCCCTGCATTATTTTCAAATAGATTTTGAAGGAGCATCTCTCCAAACCCAGCAACTCCCCAACAGATTCGCACTGCCTCATCTTTATGGGCCACTTTTCATGTGAGCAGCTGAGGCAGTTAATTCCTGGTCCTTCCAGGACACATACTGCAAGGCATAATTAAATCCACTGTGAATGGAAGGTTGCTCAGAATGCTAATGGCTAACAAGAGCTTACAGAAGAAGCTGGGCAAATCTGGTTGAAGTTTACAGTCTCTGATCCCACAGTTGCAGGCTTTCCATGTTAGACATAATAATGTTCTCCAGTATGACTACAACATCTTTCTCTTTAGGTTCAAATCATGAATTTTTAAGCTAGCAAAAAGTTTTTGTTTTTATTGACAATCCTGAAAAGACCCTCGAAAAGTAAGAGATGTAGCAACAAAGGCTTGAAATAGGACAGGACTAAAGGCTTCTCAATCTTGGTCCAAATCTCTCTGCTACTCTTTACTGGTGTATAACTTACTTCATTTATTGAGGTTGTTTCTTCTTTGTTGTGTATTTTTTAACCCGCCTCCTCCTTTCCTCTGTAAATCTCCTCTGTAGCACCCAGTCAACTATTTTACACAAAAATTTTTCTTTCATTTTCCATCCCCAACAGGAAAACACAACACAGGGTCAAACAAGTGTAAAATCCTTTCTACATTACTGAAAAAGTACAGTATAACATCTAAAGAAATTCAAATTTGGTCTCAAATCCATAGGTAATTCAAAGTAGACTCACTAAATGATCCCTAATAGATATACACTTTAATTCTTGTTCTTCGAGTTTCATATTTTAATCGTTAAGACGTGGTCTGGCTAACATGCTAGGTTTGTATTTTTTTTTTCTTAACCAAACCATATTTATTTATTTATTTGCTCTTTTTTTTAAATAAAAGCACAAAAACATATTACCACACGCACACACATTAGCATAAAAAATAGTACAATCAAAACTGATCTACAGACAAGGTGACATGAACTCAACAGTGGTTGTTGCTTTACCTATTGATATCTTCGAAGTGTATATATATGAACCCAGATACAGACATGCAAAATTGGTCAGACAATTAATCCTCTCAACAACAGAAAAACACACACAAAAAAAACCAAAGACAAAAAAAAAAACACTAATAGTTGCTGCTTTGCATATTGATATCATCGAAGTGTGTGTTCAGCACAACACACACAGACATACAACACTGATCAAATAACCCATCAACAATTATTCCTTAGCAATAAGTGATATAAGACAATAGTAGAACCATGTTAGCCCTCCTGCATATATGTATATTCATATATACATACATACATTTTTGTCTCTTTCTTTTCTCCTTTCCCTCGTCCCATCTGCTCTTTGTTTTTGAACAGATTTCCTTCATGTCTCTTAGTTTATATTCCCACCCTCAGGTTCTTACACCAGTGATACAATACGTTGCCTGCACATGGACCGCTGATTTATTTCACTTATGAGTATGGACTCCAGTTTTGACCACTTGCCTACAAAGTCCCCAAAACTGTCTTTCTTTATAGCTGAATAATATTCCATTATATAAAAATGCCAGTTTTTTAATCCAGTCTTCTGTGGATGGACATTTGGGTTGCTTCCACATTTTAGCTATTACAAATTGTGCTGCTATAAACATGGGTGCACATATATCAGAGTGATATGATGTCTTCAGATCTTCTGGGAAAACACCCAAAAGAGGAATAGCTGGTTTCAATGGAACCTCTAGACCTAGTTTGCTGAGAAATCTCCAAACTGCTCTCCACAATGGTTGAACCAGTCTGCATTCCCACCAGCAGTGTAATAGAGTCCCTATTTCTCCACAGCCTCGCCAGCATCTGTTATTGGATGACTTTTTCATACTGGCCAGTCTTACTGGGGTGAGATGAAATCTCGATGCTGTTTTTATTTGCATTTCTCGAATGACTAAGGATGTGGAACATTTTCTTATATATTTATTTGCCATTTGTATTTCTTTATCTGAGAAGTGTGTATTCATCTCAGATGCCCATTTCTGGATTGGGTCTTTGAATTTGAACAGGTACATGTTTTTTAATTCTTTGTATGTTCTAGATAGAAGACCTTTGTCTGAGGCACAGCCAGCAAGGATTTTTTCCCAATTTGTGGGTTTTCTTTTTACTTTGCTGGTGATTTCTTTAGATGTACAAAAACTTTTCAGTAGAATGAGGTCCCAATTATTGATTTTTGAAGTGTTTCCCTTGCAGTTTCATTTTTGTTCATGAACTCTCTGCCTACTCCTATGTCGTCAAGATTTTTACCTACTTTCTCTTCCAATAGATTTAGAGTTTCTGTTTTAATTTTGAGGTCTGTGATCCATTTTGACCTGAGTTTGGTGAATGGTGATAGACTGGGGTCTATTTTCAGTTTTCGGGAAGAGGCAAGTCAGTTTTTCCAGCACCACTTATTGAACAGGCTTTCTTTTTTCCAGCGGGTTTGGTTGACCCCTTTGTCAAATATTAGATAGCTGAGTGGGTTTTTCATTATGGTTGCATCTTCCACTCTGTTCCATTGATCCTCAGGTCTGTTTTTTAGCCAGTAACAGGTTGATTTTATCACAGTAGCTTTGTAGTATAATTTCAGGTCAGGGATTGTGATTCCACCTGACTTGTCCTTATTGCCCAGGATTGCTTTTGCTATTCTGGGTCTCTTCTGGTTCCAGATGAATTTGAGGCATATTTTCTCTAGATCTGTGAGATATGCTAATGGTAGTTTAATGGGAATTGCATTGAATCTGCACAACAGTTTTGGTAGTGTGGCCATTTTTACAATGTTAGTTCCTCCTAACCACGAGCAGGGTATGTTTTTCCATTTATTGAAATGCTCTTCAATCTCCTTTTTCAGAGTACTGTAGTCTTCACTGAATAAATCTTTCACATTCTTTGTTAGATTGATTCCTAAGTATTTCAATTTCTTGGTTGCTATTGTAAAGGGTATGGTTTCCTGAATTTCTCTCTCAGTCTGTTTGTTGTTCGTGTACAGGAATGCTATTGATTTTTGGGTGTTGACTTTGTATCCAGCTACGCTGCTGAATTTGTCAATTAATTCTAGGAGTTTTCTTGTGGAGTTTTTGGGGTCCTCCATGTATGGTATCATGTCATCTGCAAATAGTGATAGTTTGACTTCTTCCTTTCCTATCCTTATTCCTTTTATTTCTCTCTCTTGTCTGATTGCTCTGGCTAGTGCTTCCAGAACTATGTTGAATAGGAGTGGTGACAATGGACTTTAAAGTGAAAGTTTTCAGTTTATGTCCATTTAGTATGATGTTGGCTGTTGGTTTGTTGTAGATGGCTTTGATCAGATTGAGGTAGAGGCCATCTATTCCTGTTTTTTCTAAGGTTTTTAACATGAATGTATGTTGGACTTTATCAAAAGCCTTCTCTGCATCTATTCAGATGATCATGTGGTTTCTGTCTTTGACTGTATTAATATAATGTATTACATTAATTGATTTCCGAATATTGAACCATCCCTGCATTCCTGGAATGAATCCTACCTGGTCGTGGTGTATGATTTTCCTTATGATTTGCTGTAATCTATTTGCCAGTATTTTGTTGAGTATCTTTGCATCTATGTTCATTAGAGAGATTGGCCTGTAGCTCTCTTTCTTAGTTCGGTCTCTCTCTGGTTTTGGTATCAGTATAATACTTGCCTCCAGAAATGTGTTGGTGAGACTTGCTTCCTTTTCAATTTCATTGATGAGTTTGAGGAGTGTTGGCATTAGATCTTCTCTAAATGTTTTATAGAATTCTGCTGTGAATCCATCAGGGCCTGGGCTTTTCTTTGTTGGTAAGTTTTTAATGACGTTTTCAATCTCATTAATTGAAATTGGGTTGTTCAGGATTTTTATGTCTTCGTGATTCAATTTTGGCAATTTGTACCTTTCTAGGAATGTGTCCATTTCTTCTGTATTTTCTATCCTATGGGAATACAGATTTTCAAAGTAGGTATTAATGATCTTTTGTATTTCTTTTGGATCTGTAGTGACTTCTTCCTTTTCATTCCTTATTGCATGAATTTGAGATCTTTCCCTTCTTTTTTTGATAAGGTTGGCTAGGGGTTTAACAATTTTATTTATTCTTTCAAAGAACCAACTCTTTGATTCACTAATTTTTTGTAGAGTTTTCTTCATCTCAATTGCATTAATTTCTTCCCTGAGTTTTATAATCTCCTCTCTTCTTTGGGCTCTTGGTTTGGCTTGTTGCTCTTTTTCTAAGAGTTTGAGGTTTATCATTAGGTTATTTATTTGCTCTCTTTCTATTTTCTTTGTATATGATTTCATTGCTATAAATTTCCCTCTGAGGACTGTTTTCATTGCATCCCACAGATTCTGGTAGGTTGTACTTGCGTTTTCATTTATTTGTAGGTAATTTTTAATTTCTTCTTAACTTCTTGTGTGACCCATTGGTTATTCAGTAGGTTGTTGTCTAATTTCCACATGTTTATGTGGTTTTTGGAGTTCTCTTTGTCATTAATTTCCAATTTTATTGCACTGTAGTCCGATAATATGCATGGGATAATTTCAATTCTTTTGCATTTAGGTAGATAAGCCGTATGGGCTAGAATGTGGTCTATTTTGGAGAAAGACCCATGTGCAGCTGAGAAAAATGTGTATTCTGATATGGGGCGGAACACTCTCTATACATCTACTAAGTCCATTTGTTCACACTTTTGGTTCAGGTCTGTTATTTCTTTGCTGAGTTTCTGTCCGGTTGACCTGTCTCTTTGCATCAGAGGGTTGTTTCGGTCCCCTATTACAATAGTGTTATTAGTTATTTGATTTTTTACGTCTGTCAATATTTGACTTGTAAAGTTAGGTGCTCCATGGTTTGGTGCATAAATGTTTAGGATTGTTACCTCTTCCTCTTGCAGCTTTCCCCTAACTAGTATGTAATGGCCTTCTTTATCTCTTTTGATTGTTTTTGGTTTGAAGTTTGCATTGTTTGCAAACATAATAGCTACCCCTGCTTTTTTCTGGAGACCTGTTGCATGGAGAATTGTTTTCCAACCTTTAACTTTCAACCTGTGGATTTATTTTTGAGTAAAATGTGTTTCCTGTATACAGCATATCGTTGGATTGCGTTCCTTAATCCACTCTTCCAATCTTTTCCTTTTGACTTTTGAGTTGAGGCCATTTACATTAATGGTTATCATGGTTATATGTTGGCTTATTCTAGTCATGTTATTTACTTATGTTTTTCTTCGTTTGCTGACTGTTTACTTGCTTGTTCTGTTCAGGGAGTTATTTCTAATGTTGTTCTTGGAGTTGTGGTCTCTTTTTTCTCTGTCTAGAATATCTTTTAGTGCTGTTTGCAATGCTGGTTTGGCACTCATGATGTTCTTCAGTTGTTCTTTGTCATGGAAATATTTTATTTCTGCATTGAATTTGAGGGATAGTTTTGCAAGATACATCAGTCTGGGTTGGAAGTTGTTTTGTCTCAGAATCTGTAATATCTCACTCCAAGCTCTTCCTGATTTCATGGTTTCCGTTGTGAAGTCTGCTGTGAGTCTGATGGGCTTTCCTTTATAGGTGATCTCTTTCATTTCTCTAGCAGCTTTTAATATTGTGTTCTTTTGCTGCATATCTGGGATCTTGACTATTATATGCCTGTGTGTGTTTTTCTTTGGGTTATGGATCATTGGGGTTCTATATGCCTCGATTAACTGAACTTCAGTGTCTTTTACCTTCTTTGGGAAATTTTCTGCTATTATTTCAGCAATTGTTCTTTTTATATCGTTTGTGTGGTCTCCTGCTGTTTCACACACTCCTATAACTCGAATATTGTTACGTTTTGCCTCATCTTGGAGCTGTTGGATTGACTTTTCTTGTGTCTTTGATGATATTTTAAGATTCTTCCTTTCATGCTCATAAGCTGCCATGCTGTCTTCAAGTTCTGAAATTCTATCTTCGGTTTCATTTAAGTGGTTTTGCATGTTTTCAGTGTAAGTTTTCAAATCCTGGCATTCTCTTTGGACCTGTTTCATTCTTGGTAATTCATTCCTAAATTGCTCTTGTAACATTTCCATTTGTTTCCTATTTTCTTCTAGCCTTTTGTCTATTTCTTCTCTATGTGTACGGAACATTTCTTCCATCATTGTTTTGAGCTCGTTTTTTGTCTGAGAGATCTTTGCAGGTATATGGCTTATTTCTGCTTTGAGCTCTTTTATGGCCTGTTGGAGTTGTTTCATTTCAGAAGCAATCGTTTCATAACTTGCAGGTATGTGGCTTCCTGGTTCCCCTGTATCCCCACATTCAAAACTTGTTCTGGGTGGGGTTGAGTTTTGAGACTGCATTTTGTTCCTCTGTTTTCCCATTTTTGGGTATCAGATTCAAAATGTGGAGCTATAAATTCCCCAGGCAGTTCAGCAGGCAAAGGTCTGCTGCAGAGGCTGCTCCAGTGATTCCTTCTCTTTGGGAGAATGTCCCTTAAGCTGTCTGCTGAGATTTCCGCTTCTACTCCCTACCCCGAG
>PVLD010033238.1:0-13851 GCA_004027595.1 Dinomys branickii
ACTTGTTCTGGGTGGGGTTGAGTTTTGAGACTGTGTTTTGTTCCTCTGTTTTCCCATTTTTGGGTATCAGATTCAAAATGTGGAGCTATAAATTCCACAGGCAGTTCAGCAGGCAAAGGTCTGCTGCAGAGGCTGCTCCAATGATTCCTTCTCTTTGGGAGAATGTCCCTTAAGCTGTCTGCTGAGATTTCCGCTTCTATGCCCTACCCCAAGACCTGACTGGGGCGAATAAACAGCTTGCCGCCCCAGGAGTCTTACAGACAGGGCACTCCGGTGTTCCTCCCTGGGTGGAGCTCTTTCCCCCCTCACAAATCCCGTTGGGGCGCCTAGCTAGTTCTTCCCACCCAGGAGATCCTGCAGCTTTTAAAGCTGTTTTGATGTTACTCTCTGGGCTGAGCTTCTTCCCGATTCAGGAAAAACCGGTTAGAGCGCCCGCTTAACTCACCCTTTGATCATGCAGATAGGAATGCAGTTCAGATGTATCTCTCTGGATGGACGTTTTTCCCGACTCAGAAATCCTGCCGATCGCTGTTGCTCCGGTTCACGCAGCGCTGGCTGCGATGGTGGGGTTCTGAGCGGGATCCCGGACCACTGCCCAGATTGGCACAGTCTGTCCCAGTAGCGCGTTCTCTGAGTTTCCTCTTCTCCGCTGCCTCCAACAAATCCTGGTTACAGCCGCCTCTGAGCCGGTCGGGTTTAGGAGCTGAAGCCATCCTTCCCTCCGCACTCGCTCTCTCGGCTGTACGCGATTTGAACCGAGCTGCGGCCCAAGTGCTGCGCTGATCCCCTGTGCGCCGAGCTCTCAGGGTCTGCCCACTCCTCACCGCGCGGCTTGTCAGCCGGCCCTTTAATGCTCAGGCCGCGGAGAGCAGCTGGATCAGTTGGAATTTTCCCTCCACGGACCGGGCAGCCGCGCGCAAAGGATCGGTCTCTAGGAGAGATTCCCTCTGCTGCTCACCTGGTCACCATCTTCCCGGAAGTCCTGTTCTTTCTAAAGAAGGGAAATTGTCAGTTCAAGAAATGTTTCAAAGATTCAGCAGTTAGACATGTTGGAACACACCTGCAGTCCCACCTACACAGGAGGTTGGCTGAAACCTGCAAGTCTGAGGCTGGCAGTTTGTGGAGGTTTCAGTCCATATTTGGCTGCTTAGATGCAGAGTAGCACATGGCAGAAGGCAAACTCTTCATGGCAGCAGAGCACAGCAAGAACAACCAGCAAAAGGGAGGAATCCCTATCACACATATTTGACCAGAAAAATAAAACAGCTTCGTCAATGAGTAGCATATGTATTTACCTACAATAGCCTAGGGAAGACACAATCAAAATCGTTCTATAAATAGAAGTTTCATCAGTTTAATCTTTTCAAAATTTCCACAAGCGCAGCCATTCTGTCCAAGGTAAGATTCTCCCCACAAGCACAGCCATTCTGCCCAAGCTAAGATTCTCCCCTGAGATTTGCTCCATCCATGGCACAAGACCCTTATTTATCTCCCAGTCTTATTCCACGCTCCAGTGTGTGCTTCAAAATCTAACCTCGGCCTTGCACAAAGAGAGAAAAGTAAGCTGTCCACCTAAGTAGTGGAGGATCTTTCTTTACAAACAACTATACCTCGGTGGTAATTTTCACTGTATTCCTTTTGAAAGTGTTTTTATCCTACTTCTAAATATGTTAAAATAATAGAGACACAAAACAAAAAGACTATAATTATCATATTATGGCATAAGGTATGACAAACTACAGTTTTATATTAGTTTCTCATTGTTGCTATAACAAATTGCTGAAACACTGGTGACTTAAAACCACTACATTTATCTTATTATACCAGAGGTTAGAAGTCCAAAGTGAGTCTCACTAAGTTAAAACAAGATGACAGCAGGACTATCTTCCTTCTGGAGGCTCTTAACTTAGGGAAATCCATTTCCATACTTTTTCCAGCTTCTGGAAGATGCCCACAGTTTTGGCTTCTGGCTCCCTTCCGGATGTAAGGCCAGCAGCGACCAGATAAGTTTCTTACACAGAACACCTCTGACATTGATTCTGGGCTTTCATCTTTCACTCTAAGAAGCCTGGGATTACATTGTGCCCACTTGCATAATACAGTTAATGTCGCTCTCAAAGTCACCTGATTAACAACCTGGTTTTTCTTTCCATGTAACACATTATATTTCAGGTTCTGGGGTTAAGATACAGACATCCTTGGGTGGAGGCAATTAGTCTCTCTATCACGATATTATGAATGAGTTTGTGTGCATTATTAAACAATAGAAATTGCATTTTTAAAATGAATGTTGTCCCCTTCAAAGTAATTATGAGGGAGACCATCTATTTTCTGATCATGATGAAAATGTTAGCAGGATGACTTTTTTGTTGCTGTTGGCAAACTCAGTAAACATTCTTAAAATATTTACAATTTGAACAATTTGTTTGCATTTAAATATGAAGTTGAATTTAAAAACAGCCAAACCTCATATGAAAGCAAATGTATTGACTACTACAATCAAATGAAAGTACCACTTTGAGTCAAAAAAAGAAGAAACTAAAAAAAACCCCACGAGATCAATATTTCTAGTATACTCATTTTTCTTATAAATAGTAAGTTTATAATTATAATAAATAGTGAATTGAGCATTTTCTGAGAGCTCAGTAATATTCTAGAAGTTTTAAGTGAATTACCTTACCTTTATGAGGTAGGCACTACTATTAATTCCACTTATGAGTTTAAGTAACTTCCTTACATCTGCCATCTAGAAAATGGAGAAGCAGAGTCCAGCACAAGTAATCTCTTCTTAACCTTCTCAGCAGCAACAGACCTACACCATCTTCTCTTTTGCTTCAAAACTAATTTCTGACCTACACCCCTTATTTCTTTCAGTAGCAAAGCAGTTTGCTAAAAAGCGTGAAAAATATTTCAATATAACACTAAAAATAATAAAAGCAAAATAGTCCAATGACATATTTATTTGGTTTGTGCTTTGTGGCATTTAATTTTAAAATAGCATTCTGACCACAAAATTAGACATGAGGCAAAGACCAAGGGATGATGCCAAGCAGATTGTTCAAAACATTCATCTAAAATAATCTCATGCCTCAGATTTTCTTCCAAGCATTTCTGGGTACAGACATTAAGTAAAACATTAAAGTAGTTAAATGTTACACTGGGATAGAAAGATCGGCTCTAACTGTCATCTTTTAAAATATTTTTTATTCTTTTATTAGTAGATTTGTGGTACTTCACGATCACATTCCTCATGGGGAGTTGGTGCACACACATAACACACACTAATTCTTTTTTAGCCCCTTCCTTTCCTCTCCCTCCCACGTCCCTCCATCTCTTGCTCTCATTCCCATTTGCAAAAGGTCTATCTCTGTATTTCTATCATCTTTTATTTTTGTCTAGTTATCATTTCTTTGACAAGAGGGGCAGGAAGTGGGGGCTTTCAGCTCAGCAAGCAAGTCAGAAAGACACAAGTTCCCACAGTGTCCATGAAAGGGGTAAGAGAGGCTATGCCAGCTCCTACCTGGGCAGTAGCTGCTTAGCATCAAGAGAGAAGCTTAGGCCTGGAACAAGCTCTTTGAGTGTGCCAACTATAAGAAGGAGACTTTGGTAAGTCTACAAAGTCAACTTTGTCTGTATAAAAACCCAGCCTGTCCCCCTGATGCTTAAGGTCACAATTAGAGAGGCAGGAGTCCATAGTTAGTGACTTGTAGGAAGTTCATATATTCTTGGGTGTTCCACAGGTCCCTAGAACTTTATTTTTATGAGCACCCCCTGGCTTTCATCTCCCACTACTACTCCCACTTCAGATACTTCAACTGAGAGATCATCTTGCCTTCCTAGTCCTAAGTTATTTTCCATACAACACCAATCTTTTCTTTCCATATCGTCAACCTTTATAATTTACATACGCACAAAATAAAATACTTGTGGAACCATGGCATATGCATCTGAGTGTCTGATAAAGCTGAAAAAAATAAGTTACAACATTATACAAAACTCACATGTAATATTAAGCAGCTCCATTCATAAAAGCTCTTGGCTACCCTCCATGTCTCTCCTGCCCTTCTTTTATCTTCCTGTATGCCAACCCAATCTGGAGCAGTGTGTGTGCGCATGTGCTTGTGTGTGTGTGTATAACATATTTTACTGCTGGATAATTTTTGTGCACAATAATGCATCTCCCTTCTTTCTCTCAATACCAGGATCCCTTAGAGAAACCAAAGCCTGAAACCCTGATTGTTCCATTGTAGGAGACCCAAAGAAGTTCACAACAAAGATTATCTCCTCCACTCACAGCATAACTTCCAAGGGTGGGTTGGGACACATTACTTCTGCAATAGGTAAGCACTTCAGACGATAGTTGCAGGTATTAACAACTACTCTGATTCAGCTCCACACTGAGTCTAGGACCACGCTGCACCATTCTACACAAATTGCCCGTTGGAATCGAACCCTTGCTTCCCAGGCACATGGGCACTGCCCACAACCATGTCAGCAGTGTCTGGATCATCTATTCCTCTTCAGATCTTCCCGTCCTACCCAGACCCTCTAGCCCTCCTGACATTCACAAGTATGTTTTATCATCCTTTTTGTTTTAAGGACATAAATTCAGAAAACATTTTAAAATGTAAGCTAATTTGCATCTGGTCTTTCATCTAACTGACCTTATCATTTTGACTCCCATCACCTATACAAATCTACCTCTGACCAAACAAATCTGTTCCCAAAGGCAAATCACCAGGATTTAATTAGTCTCAAAACTATGTTTGTGTTTACTTGTATGTCAGTTCCATTACTTGAAAAATTTTCTCTTTTCTTCTTCCATGAATATTCACTGGCACTACTAAATAGAGTTAAATGTATCTCCTACAGGATGTTCTCCCTGATGGATGTCACCTCACTGGTAACTCTGCCCTCAGCCCCTTTGTATCAGTTCAACCCCTTTATCTATCATCGATGAGCAAAAATCTAGCCAGAAAAGGTAACATTCATTGAGCATCTACCACAAGGTCCCAAGCAATTTGCATGAGTTTTAGCTCATTAACTCCTCACAAAAACCTTTACCACATATGCCATTATCCAATGGATACCTATGAAAATTAGTCACTTTCCAGATCTAAATGGCTGGAACATGTCAGGATGAAGTTTTGAACTTGGACTGCATAAGTCTACCCCTGTTCCTTAAACACTATACCATAAAACTTCCAGGACATAGTCATATAAGTTTGTCTGATCCATTAATCCACCTAGGCCATGGACTACTAAAAGTAATGGATGATAGTTATCTGTATTTCTAGTCTATTTTTCTGTGGCTATTTGATTTTAAAATACAGAATAGAATAAATATGTTTAAAAATGTTCAATATCACTGGTCATTCCAGAGATGTAAATTAAAACAACACTGAGATTTCATCTCACCCCAGAAAGAGTGGCTATTGTCAAGAAATCAACTGATAAAAAATATTAGAGGGTCTATGGGGAAAAAGAAACTCTTCTCCAGTGTTTGTGGGAAGGTAGACTGGTGCAACCACTGTGCAAATCAGTATGGAGATTCCTCAAAAAACTAGGATTAGAGGTACCATTTGACCCAGCTATTCCCATACTTGGTATCTTCCCAGAAGAATTAAAAATATCATACAGCAATATATGCACACCTATGTCTATAACAGCACCATTTGTAATAGCTAAATCTTGGGAAAAAAAACAAATACCCATCAACCAGTGAATGGATAAAGAAGTGGGTTTTTTATGCAAAGGAGCATTACTCAACCATAAAGAAGGATAAATCTGAGACATTTCTGGGTAAATGGATGCAAATTGAGACCATACTCGTATGTGAAATAAATTGAACATGCATGTTCAAGCATTGCGTGATTTCTCTGGGATGAGAAAGTGAAAATGTAAACAAGGACCAAAATATATAATAGATATTGTGAAACAGGAAGAAAATTTTCAAATGGGAAGAGGAACTTGCAGGGGGAGGAAAGGAAAAAGGAGGAAAGAAAGAAAACAGTTTTTGTAAATAAGGAGAGGAAGAGAGCTTAAAGGGAGGGTAGGGGACTGGGGAAAAAAGAAGACACAAGATGCATCATGTGAGGGTACAAATTCTCTATGATGAGTGTGATCATTATGTCTAAAATATGCTAATAAAATTAATTAATTAATTAAAAAAGAAAATCGTGGCAGTGGAAGGTAAGCAGAATGAAATGCACAGTGATGTTTATCCTTCTCGTGAGTGACACTTGGGTGATTCCACACCCTGCCCATCAGCACCATTAGCTATTCTCTAATTAATTTCAAGAGTCATCAGATATTATTTAAAAGCAAGAAATGTATACCTAACATTGCTTCAAGTGGAATGACCAGATGCCTAAAGCTGGAGTTAGACGCAATTGTTAGAAACTTTGCAAAATCAAAATCTTTCCAGGTGCATCATCTGCCATTTTTCCTTATTCTAGTATGAAATGTGGGATTTCTATGAAATCAAGTTTCTTTACCAAAAAACTGAAGATGGGGGCTGGGGATATAGCTCAGTGGAATAAGCACTTGCCTAGCAAGCGCAGGGTCCTGAGTTCGATCCCCAGTACCACAAAAAAAAAAAAAAAAACTGAAGATTCTGTGTTGCTTGTACTATTTTTGTGCTGCTTTGAAAATGGCTATTTATATATTTTCCTTCTTTTACTCTTAAAAAGAAAAAACTGAAGAAAAACGTACATTTCTCAACTAGAATATGTACATTTAGTATTTGTTTATGAAAATATCAAGAGGAAATAATTCACTTTTCTTCCCTAGACAAAATTAAGAGCACATAACAACCTGCTTGTTGATATACCTGAGTAATCATGGACAGAATTCATTATACAAAGAATCAAATATCTTATTGCTTGCAAATGTTACTAAAATGTTGAATAGCCTTCCAGGAGGAAGATTAATCAAAGAAAATAAATCACATTTCTTCTTCAAAACAGTAGTAGGATAAAATTTGTAAACAGGATGGAATAAGCAAGTAATACAAGATTTACTTCATAACCTTCCACCTCCCCCAAAGACCACTTCCACTAAAGCAAACCTCAAAATCCTCTGTAGAAAATAGAAATTTGATAGATGTTGATTTTCATTGTACTTGTTCCTATTGGTTACATAATGATACTTGCATTCAGTATTCAGAACAGAGCTGAGTTTGGGGATTTACACTGGTGAATGTGTAATCCCCCTACGCTATAGTTAGTCTTCCCAAGTAACAAAAAAAAATTTTGATAGTACTGTACTTTTTTTAAAGCATGAACAAACAAATCCACTACCTAAAAAGCAATTATATAATATACTCTGGGCACCCCACAAACAGTTTTCAAAATATATGCTCCTTCAAGTTATCCATTTTTTAGTTCACTTCCATTAGCAAAAACCTGAGAACTGGGGTATTTGGAGGTACACTTTTATTTTATTTTTTTTTTCGGTACTGGGGATCGAAGAGGTACACTTTTAATAAACAAAAACTGAGTATAATAAGCTAAAATAGAAATCAAACATATACTTTAGATAAATTCATAGAGTCTGGTTTATTCACTTAAAGTCATAAAAACGTTTTTACTATTAGACCCCTGTAAATTGAAGACTTAAACCCAATTTCATTTGCCTGGAGGTTTTGCACACTTCATTATCAAAACAGAGGTTAAAGATAAAGACCAGGGCCGACCTGTGCAGACACCTGAGCGGCATGGCACTTCCTGTCTGTGTCCCAGCTCTGTGACTCGGACATGAAGTCCGCCTGCAATGCTACATGAGCAGCTCAACCCCTCCCTCTGATAAGGCCTACACCTGGGTTCTCCTCCACACTTTAAGAGTTAGGAAGGAGCTCCAACTGGGAGGGCCTGTCCCTGTTGGTGGTTGAGACCTGCAGTGTGGAATCAGCCTAAGGCTCTGGGGTCCTTGGGGTTGAGAGAAGAACCCTACTCCCCCCTGATTAGCTACCTGAGGATCCAGAAGCAGAAGCCAATGCCTAACAACCATAGGCTTCAAGGCTGAGGCCCATATGCTTCCCATCCACACACTGGACACCCTGGTACCAAAGCCCAGCACTCCCCCACTATAGCAGGTGTGGTCTGAGCTGTGCACCCCAGCAACTGCCTGGGATCCCTGGGCCCAGTAGCCGACAGTGAGCTACCACCCTGGGTTTAGTTTGACATCCAGGTAAACTAGGTTCCCTAGAGTTCTTAGTGAGCTGCCTAGGTAGTCAGTAGTTCAGCACCAGTCATCTGACATTCAAAATGACAAGACAAAGGGGCAAAATGCAGTCTCAGAACACAACTCCACCCAGAACAAGTACAGGACACAATGACATAGGAGAACTAGGAAACCACATACCTAAAATTTCTGAAATGATCACATATGAAGTGAAGACACAACTCCATCAGGCCATAGAAGAGATTAAATCTGAAATAATCTCTCAGGCAAAAAATGAAATGAAAATAATAATGGAAGAAATGCTTCACACATACAGAGAAAAAACAGATAAAAGATTAGAAGATCAAAAGCAACAAATGGAAATGTTATATGAGCAAGTCAGGAATGAATTAGAACACATGAAACAGTCTCAAAGAGATTTCCAGGAAATGAAAACTGCCATTGAAAGCTTGCAAAACCGCTTGAATGAAGCCGAAGATAGAATTTCAGATCTTGAAGACAGCATGACAACTAATGATGGTGAAAGGAAGGATCTCTTAAAGTCAACAAGGAACCAGGAGAAATCAATCCATAGCCGCAAGATGAAGCAAAGAGAAATAATGTGTGAGTAATAGGAATCAGTGAAACAGCAGGAGGCAACACAAATGACATAAAAAGAATATTTGGAGAAATAATAGCAGAAAATTTCCCAGGCATGCTAAAAGATACTGATGTGAAGGTAAATGAAGCATATAGAACTCCAATGAGCCACAACCCAAATAAAACCACCCCCAGGCATCTAATAGTCAAGATCCCAGATATGCAGCAAAAGAACACAATATTAAAAGCTGCTAGAGAAAAAAAAAACAGATCACCTATAAAGGAAAGCCCATCCGAATCACAGCAGACTTCTCCACAGAAACCAGGAAATCAAAAAGAGCTTGGAGCGAGGTATTACAGATTCTGAGACAAAACAGCTTCCAACCCAGGCTGATATATCCTGCAAAACTATCCTTCAAATTCAATGGAAAAATAAAATATTTCCATGACAAAGAACAACTGAAAAACTTCATGAGTGCCAACCCAACATTACAAAAAGTACTGAAAGATATTCTAGATAGAAAAAAAATTACCTCAATCTCAAGAACAACAATAGAAAGGAACCCTTAAGCAGAACAAGAAATTAAACAGCAAAAGTAGGAAAGCAACATCAAGTAAACAGCATGACAAGAATAAGCCAACGTATAACAGTTATAACCATCAATGTAAATGGCCTAAGTTCACTAGTCAAAAGAAACAAACAGGCAGAATGGATTAAGAGACAGAATCCCACAATATGCTGTATACAGGAAACACACTTCACTCAAAAGGAAATCCATAGACTGAAAGTCAAAGGATGGAAAACAATCCTCCATGCAACAGGTTCCCAGAAAAAAGCAGGCAGAGCTGTTATGTTTGCAGACAATGCAAACTTCAAACTGATAACAATCAAAAGAGACAAAGGAGACCACTATATACTAGTTAGGGGAAAACTGCAAGAGAGAGAGATAACAATCCTAAACATGTATGCACCAAATACTGGAGCACCAAACTCTATAAGGCAAATCTTAACGGACATAAAAAACTAAATAAACAACAACACTATTGTAATAGGGGACCTAAATACCCCTTTGACGCAAAGAGACATATCAATTGGACTAAAACTCAGCAAAGATATAACAGACCTGAAACAAATTTGTGAACAAATGGACTTAGTAAATGTTTACAGAGTGTTCCACCCCACAACACCAGAATACACATTTTTCTCAGGTGCACATGGGACTTCCTCTAAAATTGACCACATTCTACAAATAGAGCATACCTATCTGAATGCAAAAGGATTGAAATTATCCCATGCATTTTATCTGACCACAGTGCAGTGAAATTGGAAATTAACAACAAAGGGAATTCCAAATCGCCATAAATACTTGGAAATTAGACAACAACTTCCTGAATAACCAATGGGTCACAGAAGAAATTAAAGAAGAAATATAAAAATACCTACAAACAAATGAAAACACAAAAACAACTTGTAGGAATCTGTGGGATGCAATAAAAGCAGTCCTCAAAGGGAAATTTATAACGATGAACTCACACATAGAGAGAACAGAAAGAGAACAAACAAACAGCCTGACGTTGCCCCTCAAACTTCTAGAAAAAGAAGAACAAGTGAAGCCTAAAGCCCAGAGAAGGAGGAGATTATACAGCTCAGGGCGGAAATTAATAGAATTGAGATGAAGAAAACTCTACAAAAAAATAAGTGAATCAAAGTGTTAGCTCTTTCAAACAGTAAATAAAATTGATAAACCTCTAGCCAACCTTATCAAAAAAAGAAAGAGCTCAAATTCATGCAATAAGGAATGAAAACGATGAAATCACTACAGATCCTACAGAAATTCAAAAGATTGTTCATACCTACCTTGAGAATCTTTACTCCAATAGGATAGAAAACTCAGAAGAAATGGACAAATTCCTAGAAATGTATGAAACACCAAGGTTGAACCAGGAAGATATAAAAACCCTGAACAACCCAATATCAATTAATGAGATTGAAAATGCAATTAAAAACTTACCAACAAAGAAAAGCCCAGGCCCTGATGGATTCACAGCAGAATTTTATAAAACATTCAGCAAAGATTTAAAGCCAACACTCCTCAAACTCTTCAATGAAATTGAAAAGGAAGTAATTCTCTCTAACTCCTTTCTGGGGGCAAGTATTATACTAATACTAAAACCAGAGAAGTACCCAACCAAGAAAGAGAACTATAGGCCAATCTCCCTAATGAACACAGATGCAAAGATACTCAATAAAACACTAGCAAATAGAATGCAGCGAATCATAAGGAAAATTATACACCATGACCAGGTTGGGTTTATTCCAGAAATGCAGGGATGGCTCAACATTCGCAAATCAATTAATGTAATATACCATATCAATAGAGCCAAAGACAAAAACCTCATGATCATCTCAATAGATGCAGAAAAAGCTTTCAATAAAGTCCAACATGCATTCATGTTAAAAACCCCAGAAAAAATAGGAATAGATGGCCTCTACCTCAATCTAATCAAAGCCATCTATGACAAACCAACAGCCAACACCATGCTAAATTGGACAAAAACTGAAAGCTTTCACTTTAAAGACAGGAATAAGACAAGGATGTACACTTCCACCACTACTATTCAACATAATTCTGGAAGCATTAGCCAGAGCAATTAGACGAGAGAAAGAAAGAAAAGGAATACGGATAGGAAAGGAAGAAGTAAAACTATCACTATTTGCAGATTACATGATACCTTACATGGAAGACTCCAAAAACTGCACAAGAAGCCTCCTTCAATAAATTGACAAATTCAGCAGAGCAGCTGGATACAAAGTCAACACCCAAAAATCAATAGCATTCCTATACACAAACAACAAACAGACTGAGAGAGAAATTAAGGAAAACATGCCTTTTACAATAGCATCCAAAAAAATAAAATATTTAGGAATCAATCTAACAAAAGAGGTATAAGATCTATTCAATGAAAACTACAGTACTCTGAAAAAAGAGATCAAAGAGGATTTCAATAAAGGGAAAAACATTCCCTGCTCATGGTTAGGAAGAACCAGCATTGTGAAAATGGTCATACTGCCAAAATTGTTGTACAGACTCAAAGCAATTCCCATTAAACTACCATCAGCATACCTCACAGATCTAGAGAAAACGTGCCTTAAATTCATCTGGAAACAGAAGAGACCCAGAACAGCAAAAGCAATTCTAGGCCACAAGGACAAGTTAGGTGGAATCACAATCCCTGACCTGAAATTATACTACAAAGCTACTATAATAAAATCAAACTGATACTGGCTCAAAAACAGACCTGACGATCAGACTGGAAGATGCAGCCACAACCACAAACACACCCAACCACCTAATATTTGACAAAGGGACCAAACAAGCTCACTAGAAGAAAGATAGTCTCTTCAATATATGGTGCTGGAAAAATTGTTTAGCCACTTGCCAAAGACTGAAAATAGACCCAAGTCGATCACCATGCCCCAAACTCAAGTCAAAATGGATCACAGATCTCAATATTAAAACAGAAACACTAAACCTATTGGAAGAGAATGTAGGCAAAAATGTTGAAGACATAGGAGTAGGCAAAGAGTTCATGAACAGAAATCAAACTGCAAGGGAAACACTTCAAAGAATCAATAACTGGGACCTCATCTTATTGAAAAGTTTTTGCACATCCAAAGAAATCACCAGCAGAGTGAAAAGAAAACCCACAGTTTGGGCAAAAACCCTAACTGGCTGTCCCTTGGACAAAGGCATTCTATCTAGAACATACAAAGAATTAAAAAACATGAACCTGTCCAAATTCAAAGACCCAATCCAGAAATGGGCATCTGAGATGAATACACACTTCTCAGATAAATAAATACAAATGGCAAATAAATATAAGAGAAAATGTTCTACATCTTTAGTCATTTGAGAAATGCAAATAAAAACAACACTGATATTTCATCTCACCCCAGTAAGATTGGCCAGCATCAGGAAATCATCCAATAACAAATGCTGGCGAAGCTTTGGAGAAATAGGAACTCTTCTGCACTGCTGGTGGGAATGCAGACTGGTGAAACCACTGTGGAGATCGGTTTGGAGATTCCTCAGCAAACTAGGTCTAGAGGTCCCACTCAACCCAGCTATTCCCCTTCTGGGTATTTTCCCAGAAGATCTGGTGATATGAAAACATCATATCACCGTGATATATATGTACCCATGTTTATCACAGCACAATTTGTAATAGCCAGATCGTGGAAGCAACCCAAATGTCCATCCACAGAGAACTGGATTAAAAAGCTGTGGGAGGCAGGATCCGGGGAAGATGGCGACCAGGTGAGCAGCAAGGGAGCGAACCTCCTTAATAAACACCACCAGCTCGAGAGAGACTTGGCGAGCGTGAATGCCGGGACCTCGGCTGGGAAGTTTAAACTGGGCGTATTTCTCTGAGATGCTGGGGGAGATGTGGTAGGGCGGACCAGGCTGCCGGGGCGAGACGTGGGAAAGCCCCAGACGCTGGGAGCCAGGGACGATCCGCGCGGGGAAGAAGCTGGGATTGGTCCAAGCGCCGTGGGAGCGCGGCCGCCTCGGTCCCTCCCGCCTCCCGAGCCGGCACAGCGCCCCGGCGACTCCCGACAGAGATCAGCTTGTTAGTGGCGGAGACGCCCGGCAATCCCACGTTTCACGCGTGTCGGGCGGGCCGCGCGGAGGGCCCCAAACGCCGCCAGGAGCGGAGAGAAAAATTTGCTGGGTCTTAGCGCCCCGAGAATACAGACAGCTCGATCCCTCCCGCCTCCCGAACCGGCGCAGCTCTCCGGCGACTCCCGACAGAGATCGGCTCTCTGGCGGCGGCAACGCCCAGCGGTCTCACGTTTCGTGCGCATTGGGCAGGCCACGCAGAAAGCGCCAAAGGATAGACTGGCACCTTGGAACCTTCATGCCTGCAGGGACTCCAATAACTGGTGAGATATCGGCGCTCGCGACCAGATCACCGAGTGGGGGAGGAGATCCATCCCTATACCTGCAGGGAACCCTGGGAGGGTGGGGGAGCAGTCTTACACACCTCACCCAGGTCAATAGGTAGGGAGTATCTAACCAATATCTG
>PVLD010033239.1:0-13850 GCA_004027595.1 Dinomys branickii
CTTAAAAAGCTGTACAGATATTGGTTAGATACTCCCTACCTAGTGACCTGGGTGAGGTGTGTAAGACCGCTCCCCCCGCCCTCCCAGGGTTCCGGAACCTGCAGGTATAGGGATGGATCTCCTCCCCCACTCGGTGATCTGGTCGCGAGCGCCGATATCTCACCAGTTTTTGGAGTCCCTGCAGGCATGAAGGTTCCAAGGTGCCAGTCTATCCTTTGGGGCTTTCTGCGCGGCCCGCCCGATGCGCGGGAAACGTGGGACTGCTGGGTGTTGCCGCCGCCAGAGAGCCGATCTCTGTCGGGAGTCGCCGGAGAGCTGCGCCGGCTCGGGAGGCGGGAGGGACCGAGCTGTCCGTGTTCTCAGGGCGTTAGGACCCAGCAAATCTTCCTCCCCGCTCCCGGCGTTTGGGGCCCTCCGCGCGGCCTGCCCGACACGCTCGAAACGTGGGATTGCCGGGCGTCTCCGCCGCTAACAAGCCAATCTCTGTCGGGAGTCACGGGAGAGCTGCGCCGGCTCGGGAGGCGGGAGGGACCGAGCTGTCCGTGTTCTCAGGGTGTTAGGACCCAGCAAATCTTCCTCCCCGCTCCCGGCGTTTGGGGCCCTCCGCGCGGCCCGCCCGACGCGCGAAACGTGGGATTGCCGGGCGTCTCCGCCGCTAACAAGCCGATCTCTGTTGGGAGTCGCCGGGGGGGCTGCACTGGCTCGGGAGGCCGGAGGGACCGAGCCGGCTGCGCTCCCACGGCGCTTGGACCGAGTCAAGCTTCCTCCCCGCGCGGATCGTCCCTGGCTCCCAGCGTCTGGGGCTTTCCCACGTCTCGCCCCGGCAGCCTGGTCCGCCCTACCACATCTCCCCCGGCATCTCAGAGAAACACGCCCAGTTTGAACTTCCCAGCCGAGGTCCCGGCATTCACGCTCTCCAAGTCTGTCTCGAGCTGGTGGTGTTTATTAAGGAGGATCGCTCCCTTGCTGCTCACCTGGTCGCCATCTTCCCATCCCTCTATTTATTGTCTTTTTGAGACATGGTCTCACTATGCAGCTCATTTTGTAGCCCTGGCTGGTCCCGAACTTCTAAGGATCCTCCTGCCCCAGCCTCCCCAGTGCTGGGATACAGGTGTGCACCATCACACCTGCCTTGTCTCTGTTTTCTAAATTTAGATTCGAGAAAGGTGTACAAATATCCTAGTTACTGTAGACCTTTTTAAAATTCATGATTATTTTTTATGCTTAGATGAACAGTGGTATAAATGTATCATGTAAACTGTTCTTTCTTGTATAATTTTTAAAAGTCAGGCCCCCAAAATTCAAAGAGCCAATCCAAAAATGGGCATTTGAGATGAATACACACTTCTCAGATAAAGAAATACAAATGACAAATATATGAAAAAATGTTTAACATCATTTGTCATTCAAGAAATGAAAATTAAAACAACACAGAGATACCATCTCATTCTAGAAAGAATGGCTATGATTAAAAAATCAACCAATAACAAATGCTGGCAGGGATATGGGGGAAAAAGGAACCTTTCACCACTGTTGGTGGGAGTGTAGACTACTGCAACCACCCAAAATCAGTATGGAGATTCCTCAAAAAACTAGGGTTAGAGATCCCATTCAACCCAGCCGTTCCCCTTCCCAGAAGAATTAAAAGCATAGTATCACAGCGATATATATGTGCCCATGTTTATAGCAGCACAGTTTGTCACAGCTAGATCTTAAAAACAACCTAAATACCCATCAGCTGAGGAATGAATAAAAATGATGTATTTTTATAGAATGGAGCACTACTTGGCTATAAAGAAAGATAAACTTTAGGCTTTTATAGGTAAATAGATGCAACCAGAGACTATACTCATAAGGGAAATAAACCAGACATAGGTGTATAAACATCATATTGTCTTAAGAACCTGAAATAGTAAATAAGATCTCAAAAGGTACAATAGATATTGTGAATGTGGTAAAAACTGCTCACAAGGAAAGAACAACTAGGATAGGGGAGAGGACAAAAGAAAGAAGGGTAAAAAAATTATATGTGTGTATACAGAAAATAACTAAGGTAATTGTACTACTAATTTCTATTCATTGAAAGGAACAGTGCTTATATTGTCTGATCAATTTTGCATGCTTATATCTGGTAATCTGAGCAACTACTTTGAAGATAACCATGTAATATAATAACTATTGTTAATTTCCTGTCATCTTGTTTTGAATTTGTGTATCATTTTTGTTTTTTTTCTCTTTAAAATAAAAGTGTTTTTTGTATTATATCCTTTTCATTTTTATTTTTATAGAGCTGGAAAATACTTAACTCTCAACAAATGAATTCTTCACTTGAACTCTGCTGCATTCCTGTGCCACCTCCTCCTTTAGAAAACTGATCTTAAACAGGTACAATTATGATATTTGACTTTATAAATTTCCCTGTGGTTAGATGTTCGTATTTTTGGTGGTCCTTGGAGACTTCATTTGTTATGCAGTTTTACCTGAAAAGATCATGTGCATCTGTCTGTCTGTCCATCCGTCATCTGTCTCTCTTTTGGTGAACATATTAGGGGTGTGTGTGTTTTGTCTTTTTGAAACATGGTTTTGGTATGCAGTTCAGGTTGGCCTTGAACTCACTTTGTAGCCCAGGCTGGCCTCTAACGCATGGCGGTCCTTGTGCCTCAGCCTTCTAAGTGTTGGGATTACAAGTACACACCACCATGTGTGTTTTGTTTGTTTATTTAGTCTTTTTGAAGCAGGGTTTGACTATGAAATTCAGACTGGTCTTGAACTCACTTTGTAGTCCAGGTTGTCTTCAAACTCTCAGCAGTTCTCCTACCTTAGCCTCCTAAGTGCTGAGATTACAGGTGTATGCCAACATGCCTGGCTGTGTGTATGTTTTCAAAGGGAGTCTTAATTACATAGCCTAGGCTGGCCTTAAATGCCTCTTGCCTCAGCCTCCTGAGTGCTAGGATTGTAGGCCTGCACCCTTGTGCCCAGTGAATCTTATCTTAATTATTTTCCTTGAAATCTATATTTGAAAGTATTTCTTTTACTAGTTATGTTTTTAAAAATTTGTTGCCTCAAATTACTTCTACTGAATTATTGATCTTATTCAGTCTGATTGCATTATCTGGCTTCATCTAAATCAATGTCATCCAATAGAACTTTTGTGACCATAGGTCCCTTTTTATGGGGGCTTTCCAGTATGGGAGTCCAGCTTCCTGTAGCTGTTGCCAGGCACTTCACATGTAGGTAGGGCAGCAAGGGATACTTAAATTTTATTTCTTTAAAAAGAAATTATCTGGCTACCCTTTCTATTGGTTTTCTTTCTTTTTTTTTTTTTGTCTACTATTTATTTTTAATGTACATTATATATAAAACTTAAAGAAAAATACCCATTCCCAAATTCATTGTTGCTCTATCCCAAGACCCTCCACAAACCCACTGAGAAACCTCTGGTGCTGAGGCAGGTGGCAGTGAGCTGGACAGTGGTAGGGGTGTCTGTCACACACCCCCACCGAGGAAGAGCCTACCAAATGTTTGGAAGTTCAACAAGGTTGCTGGAGCCTCACACTGCAGGTTGCAGTGACAAATGAGTCAGCAGATGGAGAAAGTTGGGCTGTAGCACATGAGAAGTGGTCTCAGTGAAGTGTTCTAGGAAGTCGCCAGAATGGCCGCAGGCTAGGACAGACTAATACTGTTGGCCTCACCTGTGCTGGATGAAACTCCCACTGGATGTAGATGTGACTTTGCCATCAAGAAACGTAGCAGACCCAGGATGTAGCTGTGGGTGTGAAGATTACAAAGCCATACTTTGAGAAAGGACTCAAAAGTGTCCAGCTTGTGCTGGGGATGAGAACTCACTTCAAATCCAGCCTGTTTCTTCTTTCCTGCCTTCACCTGCCTTATATCAGTTTGCTGTGAAGGGTAGATTTGGTCAGAGCCAGAGTAGATTTGGGGACAGGTATTTTCTTCTCTTTTGGTTTTATGTATTTTGTACATTAAGAATAAATAGAAAGAATAGCCTGGGAAATGTGTTCCTTGATCCACCCCCCCCCATGAGGAATAATGAATTCAGGTGGGTTGATCTCTTCAGTGTAGCTGATCCTGCGTGAAGCATTCGCTATAGGAGCAGAAGTGTTCTCCAGGGAACTGGCTTGAGGCTGTCAGGCATTAGAATCCTCCTGGAAAGGGGCAGGGGCACAGGGTTAATCTGCTCATAAAGTAAAACCAGCAGGACCTCCTCCTCTGTACTCTGTCCTCTCCTGACTGGAGGGAAATAATGTAAATTTTATTTTGGTTAATTTAAGCATCCATGTGTCTAGTAGTTACTGCATCAGGCAGTGGAGCTTTAGCTTTTCCCCAGGAATTTTGTCTTTACCATAACAGCCTGTCACAATTTAAATTTGACATAGACTTTGAAATGGCTCCATAGCTGTTGGCTGAGTTTGAAATTTTGCAGTAATAAAACCATTGAGCCAGACATTGGTGCATACCTGTGATTCCAGCTGCTTAAAAGAATGAGAGGAGGATTGATCACTAGTTCAAGACTACTGTGGGCAAGGTAGTAAAACCCTGTTTCAAAATAATAATAAGATGTATATTTATCCAATAATTTTGATGCCCTAGAAACCCTTGAGACCACCTATCATGGGTTGTTGCTCTTCATTTTATCATTAGCATTTTACTCAATACCTAGCATGTAACCAATATCTAATAATTATTATGGAACAAATGAATGATTAATTTCTATAGTAACTTTGCAGTAAAAATGCTTTCCAAATTGTCTAAAAAATTAAATAATTATGTATAAAGTAATACTCGTGGCTAATATCTATGGAGGACTGCTGTTGTATTGTTATGGCAAAAATAAAAAATCGGGCTGAGCTCCACAGGAGATCAAAGAACTCATTCAGAACAAATGGAGTTTTAATTAACTTTAATTAAAAGTAGTTGGACCGGTAGCTGCTCCCTATCCCTGATTTGCTGATCAGGAATGTGGCCCTTAACTGCCTTTATTCCCACCTTATATACATTTTTGGTTTCCGTGGTAATAGATTGAAATGTTTAGGCCTGGCCACAGTTGTTTTCCTTGTGCCACGTGACTGGGTCAGGCTCTGGCCACAGTGATACATACTTTCTATACTCTGTTCTATATGTCTCCCTTTAGATACGATGTTTATCTAGGGCCAGGGGAGGGGTGGAACAATTCAGGCAAGGTTTGTCTTTGGAGAAGCATTCCAGGGCAAAATCAGGACTGCAAAGTTAACTCTTTACAACCCCTCTGGGATGTTTCTCAAGACACATTTTGAGGCTTGCACTAAGACTAGAATTATTCTATTTTAAAATGATATGCTGGCAAAGAGTAGTTCGGGTAGTCTGAAGGAGTCAGAGCCCTTCTCGGTGTCCCCGGCTGTGTCCCAGGAGCTGCAGTCAGAGAGCCTAGTCTTTGTTCAGAGAGCAAAGAAGACAATTATTCAAGGAGTATCTGTTAAAATGAAAAATCACTTTTGATATACAAACAGGAAAATTAGATTTCCAGTGATAGAGTGATGACATCTGAAGACCAGGTCCAAGAAGGAACAACACTTCTGAAACTTAAAACAAAAATGGCTGATAAAATATCAGAAGACACAGAAAACACTAATATAAAAATGGGAAATAATTATATTCCTTTAAAAACTTCTACTGAATTAACCAATTTTACTACAGCAATTGAAACATATCTTGAGGCTCATAATCAAACTCTGCAGTTGTTACCAATTAACAGTGATTCCCAAAATTAAAATACAACACTAAGCCAGGTATTTCATCTTTAAAAAAATCATAAAAAGAAACAAAAGATTATAGAAAAACCAAAGCAAGATGCTAATGTGTTCAAGAAACCTATGCTAGGATATTATCATGGCTATATTGTTCAGTCTAAGATTAATTCATTCAGAAAAACTCTACAAGTCAAAGATGAGAGTTTTGCAACAAGAAACAAGCTTTCAAGTACTTTCTCTAAAGGCACAAAGCCTAACTGTATAAACACTAGCACTGTAACAATAAAAAGTCATGGCCTCAAATGTGACTGCTACCACTAAATTTGAGAACACTACATCTTGGAATACACAACTTACTGTAGCCTACCATTAGAGATCACCACAGTAACATTCAGAACAGAGTCAAACAAGACGTTAGCAGAACCTCTGCCAGTATTTCAGTCCAAAAAAAGCCAACTGAAAAAGAACTACTACAGTCAGAAACAGTTCTATGTAATGTCAAGTCCAATTCTCAGGACACAAAAAGTAAGGCCTTTCCATCAAAACCAGTACTACCTAGGGTCAGAAACACTTCTCAGGACATAAAAAAAAGTAAGGCATTATCCCAAAACAACTGTAGGCTCCTCCAACTGTAGTCAGGCCTGTTTCACTTACTAATGCTAAACTGAAAGAAAAGTCACAAACCATTGACCAGTGAAGACATTTATTAGCAAAAGCCACTGTGGATAGACCAGCTGAGCCCAAAGAAACTGCAGAAGAGAGAAAAGCTCGCCTGAGTGAGTGGAGAGCTGGCAAAGGAAGAGTGCTGAAGAGGCCTCCTAATTCAGTCACTACCCAGCCCAAACCCGAGAGACAAAATGAAAATCCAGTGGGATCATTCTGGCCTACCATGGCAGAAGAAGATGAACAAAGATTATTTACTGACAAAGTAAATGACATTTTCTGAATGCTTGAACCTGATTAAAAAGGGATGCCCAAAAGAAGAAATAATGACCACACTGAATGACTTGAGTAAAAATATTCCAGATGCTAAAAAACTTGTTAAATATGGGATATGTCTTATATGTATTGAATCAATCACAAGTCTTACTGAAAATATTATCTCACTCTATGAGAATGCTGTTCTGGCAGGAGCTGAGCCTATTGAAGAGATGCGACAGACAATTGTGGATATTATAACAATGAAGAACCAAGAAAAAAATAATTGTGGAAGAAATACTGAAGATGCATGTAGAACCAGTGAACAAATTCAGGAAATCAACATTGAAGATTACAGGTGTTAATCTAGAGCCAGAAAAACCAGAAATGGAGAATAAACATAATAGAAATGTGATATTTGAAAATTGTGAATCACAGCAAGATGACAAAAGATCCAGCTGACAATTTTAAAACCCCTGATACAGAAAATGGATCAAGTTGCTTAATTCAATATAACATATCTACTATACCATACTTGCAAAGTATAAAAAAGAAGATGCAACTTGATGAAACAAATTCTACATTTAAAGAGCTAAAGTTTCTAACACTGGTGAGATGTTCTCGATGTCTTCAAGAGAAGAATTCTAAATTGCCAGATACGTCAAAAGACCATCACCCTTGTGTGTCTTCATTGGAGCAGTTATCAGAGTTTGGAGGGGAAACGGATGCTTTTGTATGTTGCCCTAACATAGCACTGTGCCCTATGTACTCTGAGACCGACACCTCAGAGGAAAAATAAAGTTCCAGGAGGGAAGGTGAAGTTTTATTTTTCTTAGGGTGTTTGTGAGGCCTGATATTTCCCTTGAACCTGGAGTTGGCCAAGTACCTAAGTATTTGTGGAAATAAGATCCCATTCATTTCCTAGGAGTTGTTCTTTTGTGTATGGAAAGCTGATTTTATCAGGTCAATCTCAACAGACTGAGTTTTTGAGATAAGTAAATTTTACCAGTTTCTTTACCATGTTCCTTAAATATCTATAGATTTGTTACATTGTTCACTGTATTAACTTTAACCACAGTAATGATGCATCATCAGAAAATGAGGTAGTCTGGATAAAATTTATATTACATGGACATGTTTCAAAAAAATTTGATACACTTCCCTGACTTTAAACAAAATACTGACAATTCTTTCTTTGGCTTGTTTAGTGTGAAAGTCAAAATTTAGGGCTGAGAGCTAGGCATGGTGGAGCATGCCTGTAATCCTAGCACTTCGAAACAACAACATACTCTATACAGCAGACCTGAGAAAATCCTCCAACTCTATTCTAGAACTAATCTTTAAACTCAGTTCATACCCTGAACTGACAGTGAGAACGGGCCAGGGAGATTTCAAGCCCTTATACTAAGCATCGTAAGTTCGTCCAATGCCCAGTTGCAAGGGGTGGGGAATGGTAATACTGTAGATCAGGAGGAGGGAGAAGGAGAAGAAAGTGCCTCTGGCATCGAGGCAACAGGACAGAGCCAAATGGGTCACCGAGGGTGCCCCAGTGGGGGCGCGTGCCCCGCGGCTGCTCTGCTGTGAGCCCCGTGGCTGCTCCCGCTGTGGGCCCCGCGCCTGCTCCCGCTGTGGGCTCTGCAGCTGCTCTGCTGTGGGCCCCGCGCCTGCTCCCGCTGTGGGCCCTGCGGTGGCTCTCACTCTGGGCCCTGCACCTGCTCCGCTGTGGGCCCCGCTGAGGGAGCCCCACGGACTGGACCCACCCCCACCCATAGCACAGTGATGGGGCAGAGCCAGGCGGTCCGCTATGAGCATAGGTGCTTTTCCACCTCCGACCATGTCCGACCATGGCAGTTTGTATACACCCATGTATGCTATAGTATGGTCTGAGGCAGTTATATGTCTTCCCAAGGCGAGAGTCCAGGGGTATAGATAAACCCAGGAGTACAGTTATTATCACAGGGAAGATGACTGATTGAGTGGTAGGGCAATGGAGATGAGGGAGGAGAAAATTGAATGATCAAATGGGCCATCATCTGTGTAACTGAGTAACAAAAGTGAAGGTAACACTATGTAGGACAGCATCCAGAGCTAATTCCCTTCTGTTCTCTATAATTTTGTATTTCATCAATCGTTTTTGTATTAACAGAAGTGAAAATAGCTTTATTTTATACAGCATCCAGTGCTAATTCCCTACTATCTTCCCTATAATTTGGTATTTCCTTTATTGTTTATGTGAAAACTAATGTGAAGATAACTATGTAATACAACATCCAGTGCTAATTCCCTACTACATTGTATAATTTTGAAAAAAAAAACAAAAAGAACGTATAAAGAACTCAGACCTCCCAAATTTAAAGACCCAGTCCAAAAATGGGAATTGGAGATGAATACACAGTTTTCAGATGAAAAAATATAAACAGCAAATAAATACATGAAAATATTGTTCAACATCACTCGTCGTTAAAACAACACTGAGATTCCATCTTACCCCCAGAAAAAATGGCTATCATCGAGAAATCATCCAATAACAAAGCTGGAGGGGCTGTGGAGAAAAGGGAACTCCTCTCCACTGTTGTTGGATGTAGACTGGTACAGCCACTGTGGAAATCAGTGTGGAAGTTCCTCAAGAAACTAGGACTGGAGGTCCCATTTGACTCAGCTATTCTTCTAGGCATCTTCCCAGAAGAATTAACGATGTCATACCACAGAGATATATGTGCACCCATGTTTATAGCAGCACAACTTGTCATAGCCAGATCTTGGAAACAAACCAAATGCCCATCAACCAGGGAGTGGATAAAAAAGATGTGGTCTTTTTATGTAATGGAGTATTACTCAACCGTAAAGAAGGATAAATTGGAGACTTTTATAGGTTAATTGATGCAACTGGAGACCGTACTGATAAGTGAAATAAACCAGAGGCAAATATGTAAACATCATATTGTCTCCTTCATGTGAGAAGCTGAAAGAGTAAATGTGTTCAAAATGTATAGCAGGGCCGGGGATATAGCTCAGTGGCACAAGTGTCTGCTTGGCAAGCACAAGGTCCTGAGTTTTATTCCTGGTAACAAAAAAAGAAAACAACAACAAAAAATGTACAATAGATATTGTAAAATGGGAAGAAACTTCAAAAGGGAAGAAAAACTAGGGCAAGTGGATAAAAGAAGGAAGGGAAAAGCAAGAGGAAAAGAAAAAATATATGTAGGTGTATACAAAAGATAGTTATGCTGCTGATTTCTCTCAGTTCAATGAAGGAACAGATTTGTGCAGATACTGTTGGACAGTTAGATGCTGATATCTTGTACTCTGAGTAACTGACATGAAGATAATATGCAATGTGTTGTCCACTGTTAACTATCCTATCATATTGTTTTGGAATTTTGTGTTTTGTTTCTTAAAAATAACATTTAAAAAACAATTTGTCTGGTGTCCTCCACTGTGCAAATGCTTAATTAGAGCAGATCTACATCTGAATTTGTCTACTGTTGCACTGCCATCCAGGAATAGTGCCTGGCATAAGGTTGGTGCTTAAGAGGTATTTATAGAATGAAGCAATGAATTTCTCACTGATTTCCTCCTTTGCTTTTTGCACAGCTCCCTAATTGTGTGCTGAGAAACATCCAAGGGTAGCTTGGTTTTGATACCTAAACCTTGTTCAAAACTGGAAGTTGTAAGATATGGACCCATGCTTATTATTTTATCTTATTAGTTTTTATTTTTTGTTGTGTTAGGGATTGAACCTAGAACCTCACAGATGCTAGACAAGTATTCTACCACTGATATACATCTTCAGGCCTTGTAATTTAAACCTTTTAATTAGGTATTACTTGTAGTAGTGCACACTAATCATATGTCATGCAGTCTGTTTTTAATAAAGAAGTTGAGGCTTAAAGAGTAGTTAATATCACTTAACTAATTGGTATTGGAAAGGAAAAAAGGATTTGAATAATCAGAATAAATGGAAGAACCCTAAAAAATGATTTCTTTGTAAATTTAGCATTATAAATTTAGATATACAGTTCTTTATTCTGTGAAGTTACTTTTTAAGTCTCATTTCTTTTGTGGTTTCTGTTGTGTTTTATTTTTTGCGGCTTTTAGATTTTATTTATTTATTTTATTGTAAAGAGAGGAATAAAAGGGAAAAAAAGAACAATAGCATACCAACATCACAAACATAAAGCAAGGCAAGAACATTAAAAGTGACACAGGATTTCAGAACAAAATGACAGGAGTTAACAGTGATTGTTACATTACATATTGTTATCTTTGTCCATGTTGCTCAGGTTACCAGATGTAAAAATGGAAAATTGTTCAAACCATTAAAGAGAATTTTAAAAAGTTATTGGATAATTAGAGATAACACAGTTTCGCTAGACAGATGGTAGGAATTCACCGATGGTTGTTCCATTGCATATTGTCCTCACATCAGTTACTGAAATTATCAGATACAAGCATGCAAAATAGATCAGAATATAAAAAATTGTAAGTATTAACTATTCCTTTCAATATACTATCAGACATCAGCAGTACAGTTATCCCAGCTATTCATATATATATATATATATATATATATATATATATATATATATATGTTATTGTGGGTTTTTTGCCTTTCTTTTTTCTTCTTTCCCTTATCCCAATCGTTCCTTCCTTTAAGCAACTTCTTTCCCTTTCATAGCATCAATTGTACATTTTGAGCTTTACTTACTCTTTCAGATTCCTTCAAAGGGAGACAATACAACGTTTATAAATGTGGGTCTGATTATTTTACTTAGGAGTATGGTCTGCAGTTGCCTCCATTTACCTACAAAAGCTTATTTATTGTTTGTTTGTTGGACTGGGGAGTGAACCCAAGGCCTTGAAAGAAAGGTAACATCTTTTTTTTTTAATCAGATTTTATTGGTACATTTTAGATATACCATAATGATCATATTCATCATAGGTAAGGTACATCTTGAGCCTTTTTTTAAAAGTAGTTTTTATTTGGAGCAGGGTATTACTAGGTTGCTTGGGCTGGGCTTGAACTTGAGTCATTTTGCCTCAGCCTCCCAAAGAGATTGCAAGCATATTCCACTTTGCCCACTTAGGAGTTTTAAATTTGGGTGTCCATGTCTATTAATGGACTTCAGTGGGTCTGTAAACTTACTTTTACTATTTCTTACAGAACATTTCAAATCAATATCACAGTAGAGCAGTATAGTGTAGTTTGCGTGCAAGCCACTCGTCTTCCATGGTCACCTGCGCATGATCAGTGGTTCTTCTGTGTCTGGGTGCTCTCTGCCCATTTGTAACATGTGCCAGCATTCACAGCAGGGCATTGGGAGGATACTTCACAGCAGTGCCTTGAACACCCATTTGTAACTGTGTGTGAACCACCAAAGCATCCCCTTGTTTTAAAGCATCATTTTACTAACATTTTCAGTATGTATCTCTAAAAAATCTGGTCTGTTTTATAATACCCAACTATACCACCATTATCAAATATAAAAATAAAATAGGATAATTCCTTACTTTAATATCATCAAATAACCAGTCACATTCAACTTTCTCCAGTTGTATTCTATTCATTTTAATTGTTTGAATGA
The DNA here is from genome assembly GCA_004027595.1 of Dinomys branickii. Classification (NCBI taxonomy): domain Eukaryota; kingdom Metazoa; phylum Chordata; class Mammalia; order Rodentia; family Dinomyidae; genus Dinomys; species Dinomys branickii. The sequence goes on from PVLD010033239.1 coordinate 12,251, forward strand.
AGTTCCGAATAAGGTTCGTATTTGGTGTTACATATTTTTTTACATCTTTTTTAATCTGTGGCGTCTTTCTCTCATACCTTGTAATTTACTTGAAGATACCCATCAATCTATCTTACCAGCATTTGTTATTTGAAAACAAGTGGCATGTTTTACTCCTTTTCATAACCTGGTTTACATACCACTTGATGTAGTGTATTGTGGATACAGATCTAAAATTCTGGAACCAGAGGAAAAAGTAGAAAACTTGTTTGAACGTGTATTGTAATTTAGAAGCCCAGTGTGGAGTTTGACACTCTTGTGAAATATTGCCTTTTCATTTCAGTTATTTTATAGATAGTTTCTTCTCCCTAAAAATTGTTTTATCTTCTGAGCGTTAGAGAAAGTTTTTTCTTAATTCAGTAATAACACATCTTTTTTGTTCAAAGCTACATAGACTGTCCTGAGAGACCTAATGGTTTAGTGGATATTTGTTTCCATGCTTTTTCATGTTTTATATAATCTTTACTTGGAATTATAGCTTGTATACCATTGTACAATTGGCACAGTTTGTTTTGGGACATTTTTCCATCTTAGAAAATGTATAGATCTATCTTCTTTAAAGGCCTCACTTTGTGTAGTATGTATATGTTATTACCAGCTTGCTGAATTTTTGACTCTTGCTTTCTAGTTGATTATTTTTATCTCTTTAGTCTGTCATACGGTTCTGTGATTTATAACTTACTCTGGTGGTGTAGGTTTTCATTTTGAACAGTGTACAGTTTAATGTCACTCAAGATACTTTATTTGCCAACTTGAAATACACTTTTTTTTTGTCTTTTTGAGACAGGGTCTTGCTATGTAGTTCAGGCTGGCTTTGAGCTCACTGTGTAGCCTAGGCTGGTCTCAAACTTGCAGCGATCCTCCTGCCTTAGCCTCCCAAGTGCTAGGATTACAGGCATGTGCCACCACGCTCAGCCTTGAAGTATACTTGTTGGGAAAAATATGAAAGCACTAGGAAAATAGGTTTCAAATTATGGTATCATTAAGAATAGAACTTATTTCTGAAAATTTTTTGTTATAATTGTACTTCAAACTAAAAGCAGGTCCTCTTAATCTGAAGTAGGTACTGGATGAGTTTCTTTTTTGGTAAAAGGCACACATTGTTACCTGTGGTAGTTTCTGTCATACAGTACTGTTCTTGGGTAAAGTGCTTTTTTTTTTTTTTTAATTTTAGAGACAGACAAATAGAAGGTAGAGGAAGATGCTGGGATCTGAACGTGGTGTTGTGGAAGAATGGTTATCAGAATTCAAGGTAAACTGGATTGCGGATACAAATATGTATGTTAGTCGTTCAGACAGTGAATACGTTATATAGAAAAACAAATTGCTATACAATAGAAATGACAAGCTAAGAAATAATATAGTGGTGTCTCAGTTCATGAATTTAATTCACTCCATGATTTTGAGGAAAATGGCCGTATTTATGTTCATTCAAAAAAGATGGCTATATAGGGGCTGGGGATATAGCTCAGTGGAATAAGTGCTTGCCTAGCAAGCGCAGGGTCCTGAGTTCGATCCCCAGTACCCAAAAAAAAAAAAAAAAAAAAAAAAAAAAAAAAAA
>PVLD010033241.1:0-13846 GCA_004027595.1 Dinomys branickii
AAAAAAAAAAAAACCACCAATAGTTGCTGCTTTGCATATTGATATCTTCGAAGTGTGTGTTCAGGATAACACATACAGACATACAAGATTGATCAAATAACCCGTCATCAATTATTCCTTAGCATTAAGTGATATAATATAATAGTAGAACCATGTCATCGCAACAGTGTTTTAGTACATTCAGGCTGCTAAAACAGAATACCCAAAACTTGGCGACTTACAAGCAACAGAAATTTACGTTTCAGTGGGCCCAGGAAGACCAGTTGCAAGCCATGGGCAGATTTAGTGCCTGAGGAAGTGCTATTTATTGATTTCCTGGTTCATAGATGGTAACTTCTGGCTGTGTCCTTCTGTGATAGGACAGGTCAAGATGACTCTCTGTGACTTATTTTGTAAGAATAAAGTAGGCTCTGCCCTATACCCTTAAGACCTCCCACAGACCCACATTTTATACATGGGAGTGAGGGTAAAGATTTCAACATACGAATTTTGGTGAGACATGAACACCCAGACCATAGCGAATGGCCCTCTTCTAGGAGGATGTTGACTCATAAGTTCAGGGGCCCAAGAGGAAATTTCCTCCTGGAAATAGGAAGACTCTTGGTGGGGAGGCAGGAACATGGGGGTCTTGCTTTAGCCCTAACCCTTCCCAGTCATGAAGAGAGCCAATGAGGTCTTTTCCACTTCTTCAAAATTGTTTTCTCCTCTGTAAGGTGAAAATGTTGAAACCTCCAGACTGAGAGTGGTGTGGCTGACCCTCAGAGGGTCGGCCATGTTATTGCCGGTGCTGCCTGCATCCAAAAGACCAGGCACCTCTGCTCACCGGTAAGACAGCGGTAGCTGTCTGTCATATAAACAGACACTCATATTCACAAATGCATTTTTACATACAGAGAAGTTTATTCTCCAAGCAAGGTGTACTGACTCTTTTCCATCTGCCCTGAACCAGAGTAACAGGTTAGACTATGAGAACAAGGGAAGAAAATCTTACAGTTACAGGAATATAAAAAGTGTGCTGAGTCACTAAAAGGAGGTGCATACCTATTTCCTACAAACCTCTGGAAAGGCTCTGCGTTTCACTCTGACTTCTTCCTAATTCGTCAAGAGTTTATCTCTGTTTATAGACCACGTGTGTTTCCTAAGGCAAAGCTGTGTTTTCATGTCTTTCTAGATTTTTTGATTTTACTCGCGTTTGTCTTTTGTTTTATCTCTTTGTTTCCTTCCACCTCTCCAACACTCACAAATAACAGTGATAATAACAGAAATAGTAGTAGGAGTCAGCAGTCACCAGGCACCGTAATGGGGTGTTTACACCTAACAGATGTTTTCTCCCAACACCCATAGTGGGCACAATTCTTTCACATCCGAGGAAGAAAACGAAAGGGGCAGAAGCTGTTTGTAACTTGCCTAACACCCAGTGCACTGGTGGTGGTAGTGTTGGGATTTGGGCATAAGCCGAATGCTCTCAATCACTTGCACCCTACACTTAACCTGGGTGTTAAACTAGTGGCTCTCATTAAATAAACTAAACATTCCTTTATTCATGAACCAGGTGTCCTGCTTGCAATCTCTCCCATGTAAAATGGGGGCTTTTTCTAATTCTGCAAACAAGGAACCGTGAGTCCTTTACGTAATTTGCCTAATGTCAAACAAGTAACTAGCAGAGTTAGAGCCAAAACCCAGCTCTGCCTGATTATAAGGCTTGAATATTTTTTTTTACTCAGTTGGGCATTAGCCAACTCTGCAAGCCCACCCTTCTATGGAATCAACCCTCTAGTAAGTGGTCTTTGCTCTTCAGAGATTTTATAGGGTGTTTTATCGATACATATTAACAATTGAAAATAACCTATTTCAATTTTCTTGAATATTTCCTAGGTACCAGTTTTGTTTGTTTTATTTATTTATTTATTTTAATTCTAAGGACACGCTGTCACACAAGTGGAGTTTGTGACCCTTCTGCATCAATGCAGCTACCTGGGCAGAGAGTTGGGAAGTTTACCCCCCAGTTCAGGTTTTTGAAAGGTGACGGGTTCATCGATCCACTATTACTAAATTGCTAAATTCCAGCAAGCTGGAAGAGCTCCAAAGGAGATTTTGGTTACAGAAGCCTATTTCTGGACTAATGCGCTTTCAGTACATCATCCTTCTATCTCACTCACCTGAGAAGACGAAGCAGCTGTTTATGGATGAACCAGACAGAAGGCTGCTAGAGACCTCTTTCCGGGCAGGGCAGAGGACTAGCCGGTGCCAGCTTATGTCTGGGTCAGGATGTGCTGAGTCCCACTTGCACGCTCAGGAAGGGCAAAGATTCGCTGGCACCTCCCTGTGTGTCAGGCACTGCCCTGAGCCCTTTTTGGGCACCACTGTCTCTGCTCTTCCATAACAAGTTTACATTCCAGGTAGCTATAGCTTTAAAAAGATCTAGATTCACAGACCTGTTCAACACCCAAGCAGTGATTTATTTGGTCTTTGTCCTGTACTTGACCTCTACACCTTCAGGAAAAGCAGATGCAGTGTGGGGGGCCCAGGATGCTTTCCTCAGACTACATTATCAGAGAAGCAAGGAGAACCCCTGTGGGGTGCTGCAGGGACAGCAAGCAGGTTTTTGAGACCATGCACAGAAAGAGATATGAAAGACTTAGGCTCTTAAATCTGGGGTGAGAAGTAGGTCATGAAATATCACACAGAAATCACACTGTTACTTTTTTGTAAGGCTTTGCTTCCAGGTCTTTGACTGCTAACTCCCAGCTGAACAGGAACCACAGGGCCTTTGCACTTGCTATCTCTTCGGCCTAAAACCCTCCTTGTATCAATCCTCCTACACACACACACACACACACACACACATACACACAAATGGAGTCCCTGAGCCTAGTCTTATGTTTTGGTTCTAATTCAGCATCATGTTTTCAGTGACGCTTCACAGATGACCACCAGCCATCCCTCACCCCGACCGAGTGTTTTCTTCTGTTTTTCAGAACAGTCAATACTATGACTATTTGATCAACTTTGCCACCTATTAGGAAACAAGCCCCTTGAAGATAAGATTTTAACTTGTTTTTGCTGTTCATTCTATATCTGCCACTTGACTATAATACTGTAAATTTTAAGTAACTCTTTGTTCAGTGGGTGAGCAAATCAGTTAATGACAAATTTTACAGTCCCAAACAGTCCATCTCTAAAATAAGGATGATAATCCTGATTCACACGGCTATGATGAGAATACACTGAGGTCCTCTGGGAAACGTGCCTGTACTGAATCACGGGAGCCTTTTTCCCTTCAGCATAGTGAGCTGCAGCTGGCTCAGGTGACAGAGCAGGTGGCCACAGCAATCAGACCCAGTTCAAGGTTCAGGTTCCATATTTCCATCCTATGAGGGTGTGAAATTAAGCAAGTTGTCTCTGAGCCTTACCTCCTAGTCTTAAAAATACAGTTAGCCAGGCAAAGGGGTGTAACTCTGGCACTTTGGGAGACTGGGGCAGGAGGAACACAAGGTTAAGCCCAGCCTGAGGAACTTAGTGACTCAGGGAGACCCTGTTTCGAAATAAAAAGATGCTAGGTGTGAAGGTGCTGCGTTTGCTTTCTAGTACCAGTGGTGATGGGGGACAGAAAGCCTGAATTAATGCTCCAGATAAACATCTCAGTTGTGCCTGGCAGATCTACACGGTACACGAATGTTGTTATTACTCTTTCCCTCTTCAGAAAGACCTAGTAGCAGATAATGTATGTGATCTGCATGGCCTTTTGTGTTTTCCAGGCCAGTTTCTCTTTATTTTCTCTCTTTGCCATCCATTCCGTTTTTTTTTTTTTTTTTTTGTGGTACTGAGGATCGAACTCAGGACCCTGCGCTTCCTAGGCAAGCGCTTATTCCACTGAGCTATATCCCCAGCCCTTGCCATCCATTCCTTTTGCCCAATTTCCTTTTCCCCACTTCCTGTAGGGAAAGGGGTGAGCTGATGGACCAAGGCACTAGAACCACCCAGAGTTCACAGAGCTTGGTGCAGTTCCGAACTTTGCAACTTGCTGACTAAACCCAGTACCGCAAAAAAAAAAAAAAAAAAAAAAAAAAAAAAAAAAAAAAAAAAAAAAAAAAAAAAAAAAAAAAAAAAAAAAAAAAAAAAAAAATTTAAACTTGCTGACTAAAATATCACACTCGTATGCAGGCATCATTATCGAGGCTGATACATTTTTGGGTTCTGCACCATACAGATGTTTTGGCGTTATTTTAAGGCTGCTTTTAGGCATGAGGCAGGAGGAAAAATTGTAGGGGAGCATCGTTTCTTTTGACATCTGTGAGTTCTTAGAAGATTTGCTGTTTGAATTCACATTTCTAGCTTGGTAAGGCGAGGTAACCACCTCCTAAGGCCTAGGCCCTTGTCTCCCTCTCCCTAGCCCCATCCTCACTCCTTGTTTCCACGCTTCCTCCCTAAAACACACGTACACGTCCATCTTCACACATCCTTCATCTACCTGAACATCTTTCTGTTCCCTCTCAGTGCCAATCTGTAACGTCAAGAACTTCCTCCATTGGCATGTGTTTGTTTGTTTGTTGGTACTGGGAATTTAACTCAGGGCCTTTGGACTGATCTACATGTCTTACTTTTTAAAACAATTTTATTTTTTTATTTTGAGATAGGGTTTCACTAAGTTCTTATGTCCCCTTGCGTGGGCTCAAACTTGTGATCCTCATGCCTCAGCCTTCCAGAGGGCTGGAATTAATTACAAGTGCACAGCACCCTGTCCATGCCTCACTGGCTTTTCAATCTGCCCCTCACACCTGTCATTCTACGTCAAACTCTCCCATAATAGGATGTTTTCACCAAAAAATTTGGCAAGAGGTTTGAGTGAGGCTGGAAAGCTTTACACTCACTCTGATTTTATTCTATGATATACAGGAGCCTTTGACTCAGAGAAGTTTGAAATTGAGGAGCAGAAAGGTAAAAAAAATGTAATTCTTCCATTTCCTAGCAGAGCAACATTTTTCAAGTAAATCACAACTCCCTGCCTAACATTTGTATTTTAGTTACTGTAATATTGAGGGTGACCTTGTTTTTCCCTGGTCTAACATGGTACATTTTTCTTGATGTCCCAGTTTTATTCCTTGTTCTCCTAACACTCCACTTCCTAGTGCTTTTTTGTGAATTCTAATGATGTCAAAGACCCCTTAAGCAGATCCCTGACATTTACATCAGAGAAAGGGCGAAAGCATTGTGCTGGGGATAACCTGACCCTAATGCTATTTGAAGTGCAGGTCCAATGAGGGCATATTACTAACGTAAAAATGCCTACTTATAAACTGTGATTAGCTCTCCATGCTTACATGCATGTTTATAAGGGGGGAATAAAAAGAGAAAATGTAAAATTTTTACTGGTTGCAGTCTCAGTCATCAGTGCTGTGTTTGAAAATGCGCAGGCCCAGTGTTTGCTCTACTGACTGGATGTTTCTGAAATAGTACCACTATCAGGTAGATCAGATTGTTGGCAAAAGCTTTGGCACCAAAGAGACTCAACAAATACATTTCATCGCACTGACCCTGTGCTAACAGCAACTTTCTGTGGATAACCTCATGGGAATGGAAGTTGAGAAAGAACTATTTCAAGGTTGCCAATGCCTTAATCTCTGCTCTGTTCAACATGCAAACTTGCTGCCTTTTTACGCTCATAGTAGTAAAACAAATCTGTGGGATTTTTTTTTTTTTTTATGCTCAGTATGGGAAGGTAGAGAGAAAAGTGAACAAGGAGAATCCCTTGGAAATTATCAATAGTCACCACACCAGAGAGAAATAGGATAATAAAACACCTTCTTTAGAAAAGAAAAAAGGAAAGCAAAAAAGAAAAAAAAAGTAGCAAAGTCACCCAACCTCAGTTATAGGAGGGCAGAAAAAAGCTTTTATTTGAAGTACCAACACTCAGTTCTTTGTTAAGGAAAAGTCAAGTAACACTCTGCAGACTTGAAGGCTCCTGAGTTATCAGAGAGCTGTTTCCTGGGAATATGCTTGCCCGCTCAGTGCAGCCTGCTTAATAAAGGCGGAATGAATAGTGCAAATAAATTCTGTAAAACAGACGGGTGTTCCAGGCCTTGTTCTAACGACTATGATATTGATGTAATGGAAATTTCAGGAGATGTCAGATCAGCTCTGCCCAGAGTTGGATGATTTCCAGAAGGGGGACCCAGGCTCTTCTTTCCAAAGCCAAAGAATCTCCTGACACTCAGGTTTTCTGTGGGACACCAAACCTACTGTGTCCTGGCTGGGGCTGGGATGGCAGCTTCCTAGGGGTTCCTTACCCCACTCAGATGGTGAAATACAGGCATCGTGATGGGGTAGGGGACGGACTACAGCCACAAGGACACGGGGCCTGACACTCACTTATCTTGACACTAGTCTCCGGAGTAGCAACAGGCAGGATTCCACAGCCTTGGTCTCACCAGTGTTTGCTGTAAGTCTGTCAGTGACCCTGGGATCCTTCTACCCCTTCCCCACAGTCCTCTTGACTGTTGAAAGGGGTCTGGAGAGAATAGGACTCCAAGTGGTTTTCAGAACATTGGGAAAGAGGCCCTCAGTCCCCTTTCTCTGTTAGTCATTACCAAATGATGGTTCTCCACGGGCGATTTAAACAGTGTGGTAGCTTTGTTATGACTATATAGAGTGATTCCAAACCTATTGAACCATTTTTTATTGTGATTTATTTGTGTTCCTTAATTGAAACAAAATGGTACAGCATTCTATAATAATGGTACCAAGCCCATCAGCCCATAATAATGTGCAGTGCTACTTCTTCTTTCTTTCTTTTTTTTTTTTCCTTTTCTTTCTTTTATAGGGTCCGGCTATTTAAGTTCATCCTAACTACTTGTATGTCTGGGTGTGACATTCCAGATTGCATACAACCGAGAGAGCCCTGCCATGCTCATTTCTAAATCCAATCCTCACAGCCTTGTTATCTTTGTCAGAACAACCTAGTAACTGCTTCCTCAGTGTTTTAATTTAGATTTCTGAGATACACGAGGAATTTAGATGCTCTCCCCCACCCCTCCGCCACCACCTTAAATATGTGGCAGTGCTTCGCTGTTTCTAGGACAGGCTAAAAAGAAACAGAGCTAGCAGCAGTGAAGCCCCGAAGTGTTATTCTAAGGACTTTTCGGATTCCAGTCCTTCTGTACAGTAGTTGGGCCTCACTGGGGGGATGTACCTCGCAGGGAAACAGTGCCGGCGTGGCCGAAAGATGCTGCTGCTGCCAGAGTAATGATAAACAGGAGGCGGCTAATTGTTTCAATTGTTTCAATCCTGCAGTTTCAGGGGCTTGTAAATGAGAAAGAAAAATGGGAGCAACTCGCATGTCTTTTACTATAAATCTTGAATACAAACATTTTTTCAAACCCCTTGCACAATACAATGGGTCTTTTCATAGGTCTTTCTGGAACGTCTACCACCGTACGTATTTAAGTTAAGGAACCCTTGGGGTAGGATTGAAAGGGGAGAGCAAGTCATCTTATGACCCGGACCTTTCTGGATGAAGTGCTGGTCACCCTCATTAAGCCCAGAATTCTCTGGCAAGAAGCAATAGGAGCGATTTCATCAGACCATGCCTGGACTCTAAAACACCTTTGCATTTTTTACCCCCATTTTGTCCTTGAGAAAGTCAGGTGTCCATGGTTAGTGTATCTGGACTCTAAACCAGATACCCAATCCAAACTCAGAGAAGAACAAAGAACTATTGTGATAGGATAAATGCTTCCTTCTTAGGCAGCATTTGCAGATTCAATCCCTGCTTCTCAGTTCACCGCTCTGCTGAGGTCTCTAGCAGCTGACAAACAGAGCCTAAAATTTAAGACAGTCTGCGAAGGTCAAGTCCTCTTTCTTTGCACTTTCTGTGAAAGAAGAGCCCAGGCATCTTGCCTTGAAAAAGTAGCAAAATGAAACAAAAAGGAGGCTTCAGCATTTATCTGTTGGAATTCTTTGGCATCCTCTGCACCATGCTTGCATTGATGCCTTTGTCGCAATCTTGAGCCCCATTGTCAGGAGAATCTTCCACAGAGTTTTGGATCCTGAGACCTTGAGATATGATAAAACAGTGTGTTTGACATCTTGAAAAAGAAAGAAAGAAAAAGAAAGCAGAAATCCAAACAAGAGTAGGGGCAAATAGAGTTGGTCTAACAGAAAGAATAACATGATACTTGATTACTAAGTCAACTTCTCCAGGTAGAGCACTCCAAGTTAATTTCAAAAGCTAATTGCAAGCACAATTATTGTGATCTTTGTAGGAAAATCCAGTAAAGCTGTCAAAGGGCTTTAGCATTAAGTGCTTTGTGCTTGGGGAGCTATCAATTTGTTTGCATTTGGAATAGTTTATGCCTTTAGTCATGTAGGTGCCCTTTTTATTTGTTGTGATACTTTAGCTTCTTCTGCATAAATTATAGCCATTTTTCCATTATTTAAGCAAAGGACACAGTTGTAGTTTCTACAAGTTTCAGCTGATAAAGATCCGCATGGAAGCAAATAGCCATTATTTTCTTTTAACTGGCTCCTTAGTTTGTTGCCGAATCCTTCCCATCCCCCTAGAAAGTATTTCAGATTAGGAGCACAAAAACCAGTCCATTTTTGTGGAGAGCAATGATTACTTCTTAAAATAAGATTTCCCCCTACTAATTGACTTCTCACCTTGAGGGGAGGTTGTGTCTGCCCACAGGTTTCACCTGGCACACGAAGCTAGGAGAAGACGCCAGGCCAGAAGGGGAGCAATCACAACCCCTGACAGCAATAAGCAGAGAAAGAAGAGATCTCAAAATCAAAATTCTTTAGGGACAAACGTAAGCCTTATGGAGAAAGGAAGGAGTCCTGTAAGAAAAGATGTTGATTTTCCTTTTTTTTCTGCTTATAAGAGGGAGATAGGCTAGATTTTTTTCTTTAGAAAGTGCATGTGGCTGCACACATTGGTGCCCTGTTGACATACTCGCTCTGGAGAGGTAATATAATAATCTGTCCTGAGGACATTCAAAACCCTGCAAGAGGAAAGAGTTGAATTCTCTACTTCTATAGTGTTTTTGTCAGTCTCTGTAGAGATTATACTTTCAAGTGTTTCAAGATTCTGCCCTTGTGCCATGATCATTTCTCTCTAAAATTGTTAAAGGACTATCATTATATATATATATATATATATATATATATATATATATATATACTGCACTGGTTTCACTCGGGACTCTGAATAATTGGTCTTATCTGTCCAAAGCTTCTTTCCATCCCACTCTAAGACACTGTTGGCTTTTCACAGCTCAGTGTACAAGTCACTTCTTTTCTGACTCCCTGCCAAAGTTTGAAACTTGGCGTGTGCCTATGTATTCCTCTTGTTTGTGCATTATGACTATTGTCTACTTGTTTGTATCTCCCTCTATAATGCTTTCTTGGATCAGGAGGCTGTGTAATTTGCTCACCTTTGCATCCCTGGGACCCTGATATAACTGGTTCCCAATAAGTGCTTAAACATTTCACACCAATCTCATGCCTCTCTAACTTTTCTGTCACTGGCACAAAATACTAAGTACCAGCAACTTAAAGGAAGAGAAGTTTATTTTGACTTATAGCTTTCAGAACATTCAGCAACTGTTCGGCCAAGGAAGATGAAATCCACAGAACAAGAGGGACCAAGGATACAGCCCCAGTCCAATGTCAAAAACTCAGAAGCTCATTGGAGAGTTTCTAATGCAAGTCTGCATTGAAAGGCTAAAGAAATGGGAGTCCTGCAGACCAATGTTCAAAGTGACAGCAGCAAAGGAAGACTAGAGTTCTTTAAAACAGCAGCGCTTCATTGTTCTTTTCTTATTCCACGCAGGCTATAAGGCTACTGGTTGTCACCACTCACAAGCAGGTGGGTCGTCTACCTCAATTTGCTGGCCTACATGTCAATCATCCACAGTCACATCCCAAATGGCGCTTTACTAATCTGCCAGGTGTTTCATACTGCAGTCAGGTTGACATATCACAAAGAACTGTCATACCAAACAATTCGTATTTTCCCCTGGGGCAGTCCAGTGGTCCGGCAGACATTTGCTTAGACTGTGGTTCTCCATTATAAGCATATATTAGGATTACCTGCAAGACTTGTCAAATGCAAATAGTTACACTATACTGCTAAAGTTTTTGATTTGGTAAGCCTGGGAAGAGAACTGAGATTTTCATTTTACCAAGTTCTCAGGCAGTGATGAGATTACTGGTCAACATACTGAAACTCACTGTCTGAGGGCTTCCTCAAGTAAGTCATTTTCATTCTTCATTCACCTTTAACCTATGCCTAATTAGCTCAGCAGTAAAATTTGGAGATGCTTCAAAGTTGAACTAATTGAAGCTGTGGAAAGATAGCCTACAGTCATGGTGAGGTGCCATGTACACAGAAACTAGGCCCTTCTGATGCCTGAGTAGACATAAAGGAATGCCAAAGTAAAATTTACTTACTCTGTGCAAAAGCTCTTCAAAGCTCCTCCTTGTGCAATTGTATTGAAATACTGCATTGGCTAAGCGTGGATAAATACAGTTTTCCCCCATGTTTCAGGCTGTGCAAAGATGCAAAGAAGAACTTCACATTGTTTGGAATCTTAGGCGAAACTTGGTCAATACGTGAGGCAGAGATTTTAGGACACTCATTTTCAATCAAATATGATTGTGTGTGGGTTGGCTGGATTTTAACCTGGATCATATAAACACAGGTGTTCTCTGTTCTACTTTTTTTATCCAACTGTAGTTGCTGTGACCAGTTTGGAGCAGGGGCAATTTGATGGAAGTGTACCCCTCCTGGGCCAACTCCCTGTTTTGTGACCCCAGAACATCACTGATGCTCTAGAGCAGTGTTGGCCGGCCTGTGGCATGTGTGTAATTCGTTTTTAAGACAGAAACTGTTAACGCATGAGCTGCTTTTTTCCTAGTCCAAAACTTTAGTATTGGGGTTTAATTGCAGTGTTAGTGTAAATAAGTGAGTTTGGGGCTGTAGTTTGGGCACTCAGTCTCTAAAACGTTCACATCACTGCTCTAGAAGGATACCTGTGTATCTCATTCTATCCTTGGTCTGCCTACCTCTGTGATGCTCAAGAATCAGTGGTCACCTGTGTTCTCCTTTGGTCCTTGGACACACATTTGTCAGTCTTAAGAGCTACCTGGAGCAGCAGGCTGGACATGAAGTGCATCCGATCATGCATCTCAGATTGGGCTTTCCTTCCTCCCCATGACACTCTTCCACCCCTTATCCCTCCTCCCTAGAATCACATTCCTGAAAAACTGTTCTTATGTAAACCTTTGTCTTTGAAGGAATGCAGGCTAAGTTACAACCCAAAGCAAAAAGCTGTACTAAGAAGGAAGGATTTGCCTAAGGAGATATTTAAGACTCCCTATGCATTGGAAAGCCAAACAGACACATATAAAATAAAGATGGACATGATTACTTCTCACTAACTACATGAGAGATATTCTGTGGATTGAAATGATTTGAAAGCTTTGAACATAATCATCTGTACAACTATAGAGCATTGGTTAGGAAATACCACGTTCATCGGAGAGGATGTGTAACAGATTTACCAGGCAAGGACAAAAAGAAAATCATCCCTTTGTGAAATTCTTGGGAATTCAGAAGCAGTAAAAATATTCATGTCTTGCTAAACAGGCATGGACAATATCATTTAATGATATGTATTTGAACCAAAACTTGCAGGATTTTTTCAATTTAAATTGTGAATAATTATTGTTATTTCTTTTACTTACAGAGTGCTTATACAACCTCAAAATTGTCAAAGTATGCACAAATTTCAGTTGACTTTCTCAGCCACTGTGGGAGTTAGATAAGGCAGGTAATAGTCTTTTCATCTTTAAGAAGAAACTAAAGCGGAGCTAGTTTTCTCACTACATACTCAGCAAGGTCCTCAACTGAGAAGTTAGGTGGTTTACTTAGAATTGCAGAGCTAGTTAACATGGAGAAGAATGGAAATTCAGGTTTTTATCTCCAAGGTTAGCAATCTATTAAAACTACCACTCTAGCAGCAAAACTCAATGGTGCCAAGTTTTAGTCTTACTTTCCAAAATTATCACTGCAGTTAATCATAAGTTAGCACAACAGGTTGAATAGGACTACTAGATTTAATAATAATAATACTAATAAATAATAATAATAATCATAATAATACAAGAAGGAAACTTCTAGAAGTTTAGCTGGGACATTTGTTCAACTTAAAAAGTAATCTACATAGACCGAAGATAATTCAGTTGCCTGTAATTACTTTCTAAAGCAAGTCCAGCCTGTGAGCAGGCTTTGTCACCATGTCTCCTGTCATTGGTTTTATTTCCACGGCAGCCAGATTTCCCACGCACAGGACATGCCCTCCTGCTTACACTGGAGGGCACAGAGAATACGGGTTCCCACATGGGGTGGCCAGATGTCCTGGATTAACCAGAATGACACGGGAGCTGGAGCTACTGTCTCTGCAGCTCTCCAGTGTGCAGACATTCTGGAGGGAGTGTCCTTCCAGAGCAAGGTTCTTGGAGTCCTTTGTAGGGAAGACACTCGTGTCTTTCACCATTGTGGTCTCTGGAGGATGAGGAATGTATCTCTGTGGCCCAGCCCTGGGGAGGACCTGATGGCTTTTGTTTGAAAGGAAATGTTTCCAGTTCCATAAAGAGCTTTCCTTTATTCCTAAGAAGAAAGGAATGATACAAGCTTACACATTTTGTAAGACTCCTAAAGGAGGCATTCCTGAAAGTTTGCCACTTGGGATAGATTACTAAGAGATTCCAGGGAGAGAAGGAGAGAGGGAGACAGGGACAATAGGTACTGCCCCAGAGGGGACTTTGGCTTCTGCACATTAGCAGCAGAAGGGAGTTCTCAGGAAGCAAGAAGGAGCACTGGGGACTATGCAGAAACTCTAGGGTGTGGCCAGAGTGCCACTTACTGGGCTTCCACAGGGCCCAGAAAGCTCTCTTGAAGTCATCATTAATCACAGCTTCTCCTTCCAGAAATGAAATGTGTTTTCTATAAGCCAGTTCTTATGAATAGGGCTGATTACAAAGCTGTAAAAGTCAGACATGAATTAGTGTGCCGAGACCCTAAAGTCCCCAAATGCCACACCAAGGCAGGACTTTTAAGTGCAATTATAACTTCTGGAACCAGCATAACACGATGTTCCGCATTTGAAAATCTGGGAAAGCATCTGCATGAATTTCTTATTCCATTTGCTATTTGCATACTTGCAAAATGTAAAAACCTGCTTTGGCATATGTCATAAAAAAAGATATAAAATTCTTTTCAGAATAATGGAAGTAAAAAAAAAACCATAAAATGCAGTGTAAATATTTGCGTCAAAAGCTTGATAAGGGCAATGACACACTTCTCTTTTGGTTAAATAGTTTCTTGTTCTTCTTAACACAGTATTTTCACTGGACAAGCAGGGAAGACGGAAAGTGTCAGTTTCCCTAACTTATTAGGGAAATTTTGCTCTATTTAAAGAACATGGCTAAAACTTGGCCTTTGTCAATCATATTTTATCATTAAGTTCCTAGTGGGTTGAGAGAAGACTTTGGGATTTTTCTTAAGTTAAAACTCTAATACCAGCATCCCTGCCACTGCTTGTGCCCATACCTCACTCATATCCTCGCTCAGAATTGTGGTGGCTACATTTTTTCTATTTCACTTAACAAATAATAAACTTATTTTGCAGATTTTACTTGGAGGTCTAAGCTTTGAAGATTTTCTGTCAAGTTCATCACCTGTGCCAGTTAAATGTATATGTTTTGAGGTTAGGGCTTTTGCA
This sequence comes from Dinomys branickii, assembly GCA_004027595.1. Taxonomy (NCBI): domain Eukaryota; kingdom Metazoa; phylum Chordata; class Mammalia; order Rodentia; family Dinomyidae; genus Dinomys; species Dinomys branickii. The sequence continues at coordinate 13,785 of PVLD010033241.1, forward strand.
GAGGGAAGCATAGTTAGTTGAGTTCTGCTTTTGTGTGTGTGTGTGCAGTTCTGGAGATTGAA
>PVLD010033242.1:0-13845 GCA_004027595.1 Dinomys branickii
CATCTTATTTTTTTCTCCTTCCATTAAAGGGGTAGAGCAATGTTTCATCGATACTTGATATTATCACATGTACAAAGGGGATTATTTTTAAAAAGGAATCAAAGACATCTTGAACATCCAGCTGTTTGCAACAATATGTCAACTCTTAGATTTCTATGGAGCCTGCAATACTTCAGTGGTCATAAAACAGGAAAATAGAGTATAGCTACAGAAATAAAAAAATAAATGGAGTAGAGAAATTCAAGCTTTCGCACCCAGGCCTGGCCTGTTCCAAATTCATAGCCTTCATGCAATGCACAGTGGGGGCAGGGCATCATTATTCCTTGGCTTCAGTTGCACCAAGGAAATTAAAAAACAAATAATGTGAACTTGTGATACAAAGATTCGATCTTCCATGAGTTTCAAGAATGAAAATGCAGTTCTGCAAAACAGAGCAGGCACTGGAAAACCCCAAGTCACCTGAGAACTCTGGCCCAGTGCCCTGCTCTCTATGCCCAGCTCTACCGGTACCAGGAAGACACGGCATTTGGAAAGTGTGAGGAGTAGTCCACACTCTGGGGGCTCCGGATGGACTGTGTTTAAAGAAGCAGCAACACACACATCAGCTCCCTAAGGACTAAAGATCCTCAAAGCAAGGGCATCTACTTACAGTACTGAGGTTGGAGGAATTCTGTTAATTCTGAAGACTTGGTGGTTTTTTTTCCATTTAAGTACGTTCAACAAAACAAAAGGAAACAAGAGATGGTAAAGGATTGGGGGAGCCAGATCAATTTAGCCCCTAAATAGATGAGAGAACTTTGTCCATTTCTCCACATAGAGTTATCATGGAAGTGTACAACCCTTCACCCCCAAAATTAGGCTAAGTAGTTGTCTTTCCCACTGTGGTTCGGTACATTTCAGCTGGCACACCTAGAACCAGGTGACAGTCTTTGGAAAGACTCACTCTAGGTGGTAGAAAACTTCTATGTATACAGTTTATTGCAATCACGTGTGTGCTTGTGTGTGTGAGCACAGAAGATCAAACTCAGGGTCTCATAAATGCTAGGAGACCTGCTCCGCTGATGAGCTGTGTCTCTAAGTTCTTGCTCTCTAATCTTAATGCACATATTTATTAATAGATTAATATTTTATTTTGTTAATGTACTCTGATTTTATTTTTCTCCTGTTGGGATACCTTAATTTTGTTGCTGACATTTTTCAATTATAGTTAACATTCTAATAAATGTCTTCAGATACCTATTACCTGTTTCTGTATTGGCTTACATAGAGCATTCTGAGCAGAATTAATGGATTGCTGGAGCATTACGGCACCAAGTGTAAAACAGGAGAAAAAAACCCTATACAGCACCTCCTTAGTCACAAGAGCTCATGTTTTTGAACAATTGTTTTCTTCACTGTAAAGTGGGAACACAATGAGAATTTATTTAAGATTGTTATCAAAATTAAATGACTAATGTAGGTAACACACCTAAAGGAATGCCTGGCATGTAGAAAGTGCTTCTGCCCAAAGGATGTTATTTAGATGGCCATAAGAGAAGAGAGAAACCAGTGGCAAAAAATCATTATTGCAGTTGAACGGATGAAGATGACTGTAAATTGGGGTGATAGCATAGCGGTGAAAATGATACATATATAATTTAAAAGTCATCTCTGTGGCTGTGGGTGCAGTTCTGAGGTACAGCATTTGCCTAACTGCAGGCCTCTGGGTTCAATACATAATGCTGCATTCTAGAAAAGAAAGGAGAGAAGACAAGAGAAAATACTTGTGGTGGCTGGGAATGTAGCTACTCCAGAGGTAGACTGATTGCCCCGTATGTATGAGGCCCTGTACTTTGCCTTCAGGCCTCCCAAAGTTTTGTAAAGAAAGACATACTTTATCTGGAAACCAGAGGAGATTGGCTCATTGATCACTGATTTTTGAGAGAGGGAAAGATGTGAGGATGTCACTAAGTTCTTTGCCCTGAACAATAGGAAAGATGTAATGGCTAAATTATGGAATGGAGATGATTGGGAGAAAGACATTTGACAGAAGAGGTCAGGAACTTGATTTGAACGTACTAATTTTGAGATACAAACAACCGATCAAACATGTCAAGTACTTAGAGATATAAGCCTGTTATTTAGATGAACAACTGGCTGAATTGTAAATATAGGGCTTTTCACCTATGGATTATATTGAAAACAAAGAAACTGGACAAGATGTCCAAGTACAGTGTAGAAGAAGTGGTCCGAGGTCTGCTTTCTGGTATCTTACAACATTTATTTTGCAGGAAGTTGAGGAGAAACCAGCAAAAGAGCCTGAGGATGGGACTGGTAAAATAGGAGGAGAGCAACATAAGTTGCTGTTACACAAACCTTGAGAAGAAAACCAGCATCTTACTCTGAAATTTGACTATGAGTGCCTTGGAGGAGATTATATGTTCTAAAGATGATAGAAGAAGCTGGGAGGGAGAGGTGTTTGATGGAAGTTCAGAGAGATTTGGATTTGAATAAAGATTTGATCACTTATCAGGTTCATTACCTGAAGAAGTCTTTAAATCTCTTCATTTCCTCATGCAATAAGCAGGTGCTGTCACGACACAGTACACCTAGAGTGGTCCTGAAGGTGAAGGACATGGTTCTTGCAAAGCACAGCATGTTAGCATAACGCAAGATGCACACTGACCACATAAGAAAGATTAACACTTGTTATTTTATCAGTAGTCATTGTTACTGCTGATATAATCTTTTTATTATAAAATTGTGGGTAATAAAATAATTTGTTGCTTTCTTAACATACTGCCTAGTACATGACAGGTTACTAAGAAACGTGTTTTGTACACTCGTGTACTGAAGCATGTATGCTTGTTGTAAAGCTCTTGAGGTAATGTATGGGTCCATTATAATTGTGTAATAATGACGATGCTGCTTGAAAATTTGATTGTGAGCTTTCTGCAATTCTAAGCAATTTATATTTACAATCTAGATTAATCATCTTAAAAACTCTTTCAAGAAGTCAGTATTGGTCCTTTTCACAGATAAATGAAGACAAAGGAATTCTGAACTTCCTGCTCAAATGTATTCAGTTTAACATGCCTTAAAGCCCATGTTCTGCCTCCAGCACCAGGTTCTTCCCTCATACACTATAGTGTGCTCAGTATTAATGCCAATATTCCTAATAAGCTGGAAGGACCAAAACCAAAATGGGTCATCTTCTTTATTAGGGTGCATAACACTTGCAATTTGTATACACAGCACATAGTAATTCCATGCGTCTTGGGAAATTGGTACATATAAACACAACATCTGGATCATTCTTAATTTCCCTACCTTTCCAACCCTCTTTTGCCTTCCCCATATTCCTTATCCATCTGCACAAAGTCAATCTCCTCCTTTCTAACCATGTCTCTTTTCTTTTCTTCTAGTATTATGATTTGGATTTAAAATGGTCCTAAAAGCCCCATGCACCTGGAAGGTGTTTGCATGATGGGGAGATTATAGCTGACTTGCTGTTAGGAGGTGGGGCGCCTTTGGAAGAGGTAGGTCACTGGGGATGTAACTGGGAAGAGTACATTTTCCTCCCTAGCTTCTGCCTTTTCTCTCTAATTCCCTGCCCAGTGATAGGAGCCGCGTTCTTCTGCTTGGGCCCTTCCATCATACCTTTTATTTTTTGGAGCTTACAACTCATGCATGGACTGAAATGAAACTTAAGGAAACTACAAACCAAAATAAATTCTTCTTCCTTTAGTTTGTGTCTCAGTGATGAGAAAAGTGGCTAAGACAGAAACCATATGATATTTATCCTTCCGTATCTGACTTATCACTTTGCTTTATGGTCTCAAGATCTATCTTTTTTCCTGCAAATGCCACAAATTCATCACTTTTTTGTAGTTTTGAGACAGGGTCTTGCTATGCCATTCAGGCTGGACCTGAGCTCACTTTGTAGCCCAGGCTGGTCTTCAACTCACAATGATCCTTAGCCTCTCGAGTGCTGAGATTACAGGCTTGTGTCACAACACCTAGCATCATTCTTTATTGCCTAGTAGTACTCACCTGTGTATATATAGACTATATTCATTCATTTGCTGATGGGCATATAGGCTTCTTCGGTATTTCACCTATCGTGAATTGTGCTGCTATAAATATGGGCATATATGTGTCACTATATGATGTCTTTAACTCTTTGAAGAAGATACCCAGAAGAGCTATACCTGCATTAACTGGGATTTCTAGTTTCAGTTTTCTGAAGAATATTTATACTGCTTTCCATAGGGGTTGTATTAGTTTACATTCCCATAAACAATATAGAAGTGCTTCTTTTTCCATATAACCTTACCAGAATTATGTGTGTCTTTAGTGCTAGCCACTTTTAAGGGAGTAAGATTAAATGTCAGTGTTATTTTGATTTACATTTCTGCAGTAGTCAAAGATGTTGAACATTTTTCCACAAACTTATGGGCCATTTGTATTTTTTCTTTTCAAAAGTTTATATTATTTAAATTGTTCATTTTTTGACTGTGTGTTTCATGTGGGCGAAAAATTTTTGAGTTCTTTATATTTTCTAGTTATTAGATCTCGGCCCAAGAAGTACATGCCAAATATTTTCTTGTTCTGTACATTGTCTCTTCAGTCTGCTGATTGCTTCCTTTCGTGTGCAGAAGCTTTTAATTTCATATAACCACATTATTGGTTCTTGGTCTTATTTCTTGCACAATTTGTGTTTTATTAAGAAAGTTCTTCTGCTTATATGTATAAAAACTTTCCTATTTCATCTTCCAGCAAGTTGAGTGCTTGTGTTTTTATATCTAGGACTTTAATCTATTTTTATTTGATTTTAGTATAGGATGAGAGAAAAGGATCTATGTAGGTTCATCCTTCTCCATGTGCACAGTCAGTTTTACCATTTGTTCAAAGGCTGTCTTTTCTCTAGCATATATTAGTGCTGTTTTTTCAGTACCTAAAGGTGCTTGAGATTATGTGTGCATTCTAAATTCTATTCTGTTGATGAACATGTCTGTTTTCATGTTGGTATCATATTTTTCATTAATGCAGAATTTTTATATAATTTCAAATCCAAAAAATTATCTTCTTCATTAGCACTTCAACAGTTTAAATACCTAGGAATTAATCTCAGCAAGGAGGTAGAAGACTCCTATGATGAAAACCATGGTACTCTTCAAAGACAGATTGAAGAGGGTATTAGAAAATGGAGAGACAGTCTCTGTTATTGGATAGGCAGAAACAGTATTGTCAAAATGGCCATATTATAAAAATGATATGTAGATTTAATGCAATTCTTATAAAAATAAAAAGAGAAATCTTCACAGAAGTAGCAAAACACCCTGAAATTTACATGGAACATGAAAGGACTCATAGTAGCTAATTCAATCCTCAGCAAAGTAGGAGATATTCTAATGGCAGATTTCAAAGTAATTGGTAAACTTTTAAAGTTTCTGGGTGATTGTGACTATGGAAGTCAGTTTGCTCATCATTGCTATACTGTTTTGAGGGATTATTTTTGTTTCTTGACCTACTAAATTCTTCATTTTTTGTTTCTCTTATGTCAAATTGTTTTATTACTTATTAAGTTGATTGGTGTAATTTAGATTTTCATAATGATCATATTAATTATTGGGAATTTGCACCTATACAATATATATCTTAGTTAATTTTTTCCCATTCCCTTCTCTTTCCTGCAAACCTTCTTCCTTATTTACATAGCTTTTTCCCATTTTATCCTTTCTTTCTCTTTTTTTTCTCTTTCTTTCTCATTTTTTGCTTTCTCTTCTTTCCTCAGCTGCTATTTCCTGATCCTCTTGAACAAATTTTTCCTATTTTATAATGTCTGTTATTCATTTTGTTTCTTCTTTACACTTTCAGTTTCTCACACCAGAGAGACAATTCAATACTTTCACATGTGTGTCCCATTTGTTTCACTTAAGAATATGATCTTAAGGTCCATCCATTTAATTATACATTATTGAAGCATTCTTCTTACGGCTCAGTAATATTCCATTACATTAAAAATGCATCTTTTTTATCCATTCATCAGTTGATGGGAATTTGGGCTTTTTCCAAGATTTAAGGATTACAGAATGTGCTGTTATAAACATGGGGATGCATATGTCACTGTGGTATGATGGTTTCAGTTCTTTTGGAAAGATACCAAGAAGGGGAATATCTGGGTGAAATGCAACCTCTTGCTGATATCCACGGTGTTTTCCCCAGTCTACACTCCCATAGAGTTGAGAAGGGCTCCGTTGTCCCCATAGCCATTCCAGCATTTGTTATTGGTTGACTTCTTTTTTTTTTCTTTGAGGAGCGATTTAGAATTAAATTTTATTTGCTAGGAGGCACTATTAAAATTTTAGGTTTTAAAAAAATTTATTTTAAAAATTAAAAAAGAAGAAAACTAACAGCCATTCATTCTGGAGTGAGATGGAATCTCTGTGTGGTTTTAATTTGCATCTCTCAAATGACCAATGAGGTTGAAGAGTTTTTCATATATTTAATTGCCCAGTGTATTTCTTAATCTGAGAAGGCTATATTCAGCTAAGATGGGTCTTTGAATTTGGCAAGTATGATTTTTTGAGTTCTTTATATGTTCTTGATAGCAATTCTTATTCTGAGGAACAACTGGAAAACATTTTTCCCATCTCTCAGTTCCTCTTCAATCTGTCGGTGGTTTCTCTTGGTGTACAAAACCTTTTTAATAGATGAAATTCCAGTTTTTCCTTCTTTGTGGTGGTTCCTGTGGGACCAGGTTTTATTCAAAAAGTATTTGCCTACATCAATATATCCAAGAGTTTTACCTATTCTGTTTTCTGCAGATTTAATGTTTCTATTTTAATATTTAGACCTTTGATTCATTTCTAATTTAGTTTACTGCCTGGTGAAAATGATGGGTCCAATTTTAATCTCTGGCATGTGGAAAGCCAGTATTATCCACTACCATTTATTAAAGAGACCATCATACTTCCAGTGAGTGTTTGGCATCTCTGTCAAAGATAAGGTGATTGAGTATGTCTGGAATTCTTTCTACATCTTCTCATCTGTTCCACTGATACTCAAATCTGTTTTGTGCCAGTACTAAACTTTTTATCACAGTAGTTTTATAGTGTTATTTCAAGTCTGGGATTGTGATGCCACCTGCCTTGCCTTTGTTGCCCAAAATTGCCTTTGCTATTCTAGGTCTTTTCAGGTTACTAATGAATTTTTGGATTTTTAAATCTAATTCTGTAAGATATGCCATTACAGCTTTGATGGGAATTGAATAATGTATAATGTTTTTGGAAGTATGATCATTTTCTCTATTTTGTTCTTCCTACACAACAGCAAGTATATCTTTCCATTTACTGATATCCTATTCAATCTCCTTTTCCAGAGCACTGTACTTTTCAATGTAGAAATTTTTTACATCCTTTGTTAGATTCATTCCTAGATATTTCATTTTTGGATGTTATTGTGAAAGATGTTGTTTCCCTAAATTTGCTCTGAGTGAGTTTTCTATTCATGTACAGGAATACTATTGAGATTTGAGTGTTGACTTAATATGAAGCTACACTACGGAATTTACTTATTAAATCTAATAGTCATTTAGTAGAATTTTTTATGGTTCTTTTATAAAGAGTATCATGTCATCTGCAAATAATGATAATTTAACTTCTTCTTTTCCTATCTTTATTCCTTTCATTTCTTTCTCTTGTCTAATTGCTGTGGCTAAAATTTCCAGGACTATGTTCAATAAGAGTTGAGACACTGGATATCCTTGTCTTGTTCCTCATTTTAGGGTGAAAACTTTCAGTTTTTGTCCATTTAGTATGATGGCTGTTTGTTTGTCATAAATGGATTTATCAGTTTGAGATAAAGACCCATCTATTTCAATTTTCTGTAGAGTTGTTATGAATGTGTGCTGGACTTTACCAAAAGCTTTTCTTCATCTATGGAAGTGATCATAAGTTTTTTGCTCTTGGCTCTGTTAATATGGGATATTACATTTATTGATTTGTATATGTGGAACCATGCCTCCATCCCTAGAATTAAAACTATTGTTCATGGCATATAATCTTCTTGATGACTTACTGCATTCTGTTTGAGGATTTTTGTATTTATGTTCTTTAGGGAGATTGACCTATAGTTCTCTTTGTTAGTTGAGTCCTTCTATGGTTTGGTTATCAGGGTAATGCCTGCTTCCAGTAATGAGTTTGTGAGTAACGCTTTCCTTTCAATTTCACTAAAGAGTTTAAGAAGTAGTGGCATTAGATCTTCTCTGAATTATGTGTGGAATTCAACAGGGAATTAATCTGTGCCCAGGCTTTTCTTTGTTTTCAATTTGGTAATTCATATGTACCTAGGAATCTGTCCATTTCTTCTGCATTTTCCATGTTATTAGAATACCACTTTTCAAAGTAGGTATACATAATCTTCTGGATTTCTGCAGGTTCCATTGTGATTTCACCCTTTTCATTCTTAGTTACATGGATTTTAGTCTTTTGTTCTGTTTTTTTATAAGGATGGGTGAAGTTTGGTCAATTTTACTTAATCATTCAAAGAACCAATTCTTCAATTCATTGATTCTTTGTATGGTTTTCTTAGTCTACAATGCATTAATTTATGTTCTCATCTTTATAATTTTCTCCTTTGTATGAGCTTTGGGCTTGGCCTGCTCTTCTTTTTCAGAACTTTGAGATTCAGCCTTAAGTTGTTTATTTGCATTTTCTCTTTTTTCCTGACAGGAGTAGTTGCTGCTATAAATTTCCCTTTTAGGACTGCTTTCATTGTGCCCTGTAAGTTCCAGTATGTTGTATTGTTGCTATAATTTAACTGTAGAAGCTGTCTAATTTGTCATTTAATTTCATGTGTGACCCACTGGTTGTTCAGGAGGGCATTATTTAATTTTCATGTGTTTATGAAGTTTTCGTGGTTTCTTTGCCATTGATTTTCAATTTCATTGTACTATGGTCTGATTAATATGTATGGGGTAATTTCTAATCATTTTCATTTACATAAGCATGTTCTATGAGGTCGTATGTGCCCTATTTTGGAGAATGTCCCTGTGTGCAACTGAGAAGGATGTGTATTCTGATGTTGTGGGCTGGAACACTCTGTAGACATGTACTAACTCCACTTGTTCAAAAGTTTGGTAAATCTCTAATATTTCATTGTTGTTTTTTTTGTCTAGTTGATTCATGTTTTTGTGACAGTGGAGTATTGAGATCCCCCAATGTAATTGTACTAGTGCTTGTTTGAATTTTAATCTCTACTAATATTTGTCTTACATAGTTGGATGCTCCTGCATTTGTTGCATATATATTTATGATTGTTATCTCTTCCTCTTCAATTGTTCCATTTACAATCATGTAGTTTCCTTCCTTGTCTTTCTTAATCTTGGCTTGAATTTCACTTCATTTCTGAATAGACTAGCTACCCCTGCTTTTTTCTGGGTTCCTATCATATGGAGTATTGTTTTCCATCCTTTGACTTCCAGTCTATGAATTTCTTTTTGAATTAAATGTGTTTCTTGTATTCAGCATGTTGTTAGATCTTGCTTCTTGATCTATTTTGCCAGTCTATGTCTTTCTTTGGTGCATTGAGATAATTAATGTTGATGATTATAACTGATTTGTATTGACTTATCCTTGTCGTATTACTTTCCTGTTGTTGTCTCACTCCTTCTTTTCTTCCCTCTGTTTAATTGTTTGCCTTGCCTGGTGAATTCCTTCTGTTGGGGTTCATGGAGTTGTAGCCCTTGTTATGTCTTTCTAGAATGTCCTTCCAAATTTTTGCAGTGCTGGTTTGGTGGCCATAAATTTCTTCAGATGTTCATTGTTATGAAAGGATCTTATTTTTCTATTAGTTTTTAAAGATAGTTGTGTGGTGTACATCAATCTGGATTGGAGGTTGTTTTCCTTTAGAGATGTTAGACTTTACTCCAAGCTCTTCTTGTGGGTTTATACTGACAAGTCAGCTGTGATACTGATGGGATTTCCTTTATAGGAAATTTGTTTATTTTCCCTACCAGCTTTTAATATTCTATTTTTGTGTTGAATTTCTGGAATCTTAACTATGACATGCCTAATTGTAGATTTTTTGGATTTGTGCTAACTGGGGTTCTATATACCTAATTTACTGTATGTCAAATTCTTTTTCCCTACCAGGGAAGTTTTCTGCCATCACATCTGTGAACATTTTTTAATAACATTCATTCTATCTCATGCTTTTTCATTGAATCCAGTCAATCTGATGGTATTGTTCCTCCCATTATCAAGCAGCTGTTGGATTGATTTTTTATGATCCCTTGCTAGGTTTAAAAATCTCTTTTCAGGATTGCTAACCACAGCTTGTCTTCTAGATCTCAAATTCTGTCATCACATTGGCTGATTCTGCTGAGGATACTTTCAATGGAATTTTTACTTTCCTAGACATTTGCTTAAATCTGTCTTATGGTTTCCATTTCTTTCCTATACTGAGCATTCATGGCTTCCATCATTATGTTAAACCTCTGTATTTTTTTTTATCTGTATATGCCTTATTGTCACTAAGCATGGTTTTCATTGTGGAGTCCATCTCTACAGTTATTTGAAAAATTATTTCTGATTTGATTTTTTCTAGAGCCTCATTTAATTGCTTTGTTGTTACCACTCTGGAGAAGCCAGGTGGATGACTTTCAGATTGTTTCACCTCATTGCCCCCTGGGTTTGTCTTTAGTGAACTAGATGTCTGGGGTTGCACCTTGTCTAAGTGTCTTCTCATCTTTTTTCTGTTTTTTTTAGTTTAATTCCTAGGCTTGTTCTTGTAAATTGCCTATGGTGAGTTGCTTTATTGTTAGTAATTAGGACCCTTATGAAATTACTACTTATCCAAGGTGTCTTCCAGGTGTAGCTAGTTGTGAGGCTTTGGGTCTCTTGCAATATCCAACCACTTGAATTTACTGGGGATGAGAATTTGCTGCCTGCTTGGCCCAGCCCCTGGTTCTTTGGCACTGTGTCACATTCTTTTCTATTAACCTTAGTCAATCTCAGTAATGGAATACCAGGAAGAACAGTTGGTTAGAACAATTATATCACTTTTGGCTACAGTGGTGCCATCTGCAATAACAATATACATGTGGCATTGGCTAGCCTCAAACTGGAGATCATCTTCCCTCAGCTTCCTGAATGCTGGGATTACAGATGTGTACCATCATACCTGTCTCTTTTCTTTATCCTGATTCACTGCCAAGATACTGTGGTCCCCATAATGCACTCCCAGGTCTGCATTTCCTGCTGTAGCATTACTGTGAACTTTACCTCATGCTCCCTGCTGCCTCATTCAGGATATTCAATGGTGAAGTCTTGCTCATAGTCTCACTTTTCAAACATATAGACATTTAAATTAGTTTACTCTTTGCAGTACCTGATTATATACTTGATTTTCTGGTTTTTGTCTTTTTCTACCCTTTTTTCAAAATGTCTTTAAAGATTGGCAGCTGATATTATTAATATGTTATAGAAATTCTAAATAATTACACTTTGCACTTCAATGATGCATCATCAATGATGCATCATGTACATAGAACTAATATATATTCCATTGAAAAATGATACTTGTATGTATGCACTGTTATTTTATCTGTTAAATACTTTAATTGTAATAGAAAAATCAAATTACTAACACATGTTGAATATGTACATATTATGTGTATTTTTCACTGAGTTATACCAGCTTTCAATAGCACCAAGTAAGGAGCAAACCTTTAACACATGGGTTTTTGAGGACGTTTTATATCCAAATTTCAGAGATATTTAGTTTTTAAAAACTGAATATAACAAAAAAAGTTCTCAAAGGACGTATAGCACCTGAATATGAATAATCTAGAATAAAAGAAAAGTATGTCCACTCGATATATCTTTTTTTATTTAAAAAAATAAAAGCACAAAAACATATCAACAAACAGACACAAATTAGCATAAAAAATAGTACAATCAAAACTGATTTACAGACAAGGTGACATGGACTCAACAGTGGTTGTTGATTTACCTATTGATATCTTCGAGGTGTATATACATGAACACAGATATAGACATGCAAAATTGGTCAATTAATCCTCTCAACAGAAAAACACAAAAACCAAAAAACCAAAGACAAAAAAAAACCCAACAATAGTTGCTGCTTTGCATATTGATATCTTCAAAGTGTGTGTTCAGGATAACACATACGAACATACAAGATTGATCAAATAACCCGTCATCAATTATTCCTTAGCATTAAATGATATAATACATTAGTAGAACCATGTTAGCCCTCCTGTACTTATGTATATACATATATACACACATACATTTTTGCCTCTTTCTTTTCTCCTTTCCCTCGTCCCATCTGTGCTTTGTTTTTGAACAGATTTCCTTCATGTCTCTTAATTTATATTCCCACGCTCAGGTTCTTAACACCAGTGATATAGTACGTTGCCTGCACATGTACCGCTGATTTATTTCACTTATGAGTATAGGCTCCAGTTTTGACCACTTGTCTACAAAGTCCCCAAAACTGTCTTTCTTTATAGCTGAATAATATTCCATTCTATAAAAATGCCACAATATTTTAATCCAGTCTTCTGTGGATGGACACTTGGGCTGCTTCCACCTTTTAGCTATTACAAATTGCACTGCTATAAACATGGGTGCACATATATCAGAGTGATATGATGTTTTCAGATCTTCTGGGAAAATACCCAGAATGGGAATAGCTGGCTTGAATGGAACCTCTAGACCTAGTTTGCTGAGAAATCTCCAAACGGCTCTCCACAGTGGTTGCACCAGTCTGCATTCCCACCAGCAGTGTAATAGAGACCCTATTTCTCCACAGCCTCGCCAGCATCTGTTATTGGGTGACTTTTTCATACTGGCCAGTCTTACTGGGGTGAGATGAAATCTCGATGTTGTTTTTATTTGCATTTCTCAAATGACTAAGGATGTGGAACATCTTCTCATATATTTATTTGCCATTTGTATTTCTTTATCTAAGAAGCGTGTATTCATCTCAGATGCCCATTTTCGGATTGGGTCTTTGAATTTGGATAGGTACATGTTTTTTAATTCTTTGTATGTTCTAGATAGCAGTCCTTTCTCTGAGGGACAGCCAGCTAGGATTTTTTCCCAATTTGTGGGTTTTCTTTTTACTTTGCTGGTGATTTCTTTAGATGTACAAAAACTTTTCAGTAGGATGAGGTCCCAATTATTGATTCTTTGAAGTGTTTCCCTTGCAGTTTCATTTTTGTTCATGAACTCTCTGCCTACTCCTATGTCTGCAAGATTTTTACCTACTTTCTCTTCCAATAGGTTTAGAGTTTCTGTTTTAATGTTGAGGTCTATGATCCATTTTGACCTGAGTTTGGTGCATGGTGATAGACTGGGGTCTATTTTCATTTTTCGGCAGGAGGCAAGCGAGTTTTTCCAGCGCCACTTATTAAACAGGCCTTCTTTTTTCCAGTGAGTTTCGTTGACCCCTTTGTCAAATATTAGGTACCTGAGTGGGGTTTTCGTTATGGTTGCATCTTCCAGTCTGTTCCATTGATCCTCAGGTCTGTTTTTTAGCCAGTACCAGGTTGATTTTATTACAGTAGCTTTGTAGTATAATTTCAGCTCAGGGATTGTGATTCCACCTGACTTGTCCTTATTGCCCAGGATTGCTTTTGCTATTCTGGGTCTCTTCTGGTTCCAGATGAATTTGAGGCATATATTCTCTACATCTGTGAGGTATGCTAACAGTAGTTTAATGGGAATTGCATTGAATCTGTACAACAGTTTTGGTAGTATGGCCATTTTTACAATGTTAGTTCTTCCTAACCATGAGCATGTTATGCTAGGGGTTTATCAATTTTATTTACTC
>PVLD010033243.1:0-13848 GCA_004027595.1 Dinomys branickii
CAATATGCAAAGCAGCAACTATTGGTGGGTTTTTTTTTTGTTGTTGTTGTTGTTTGCCTGTTTTGTTTTTTGTCTTTGGATTTTTGGTTTTTGTGTTTTTTCTGTTGTTGAGAGGATTAATTGTCTGACTAATTTTGCATGTCTGTATATGGGTTCATATATTTACACTTCGAAGATATCAATGGATAAAGCAATAACCAAGGTTGAGACCATGTCACCTTGTCTGTAGATTAGTTGTGACTGTACTATTTTTTATGCTAATTGGTGTCTGTTTGTTCGTATGTTTTTGTACTTTTATTTTTTTTAAATAAAAAAAAGTATTAGTCAGTTATTCTGGGATATGCAGTTATAGAAAATGCCAAATTAAAATTTATGTTTGGTTGCTAAGATTTTCCTTTTATAAAAGTACATTTAAATAATTTCATCTTATACATTCTTGCATTAACACCTGTAACAACTTTTGTTCAAAAACTAATTCAACATCTCTTCCATAGCTACTTCAACAAATCGTATTTTGGGCTTTCATTTTTGTATGTGGGATAAAATATACTTCTATCATTTCTGCTTCATTTTTTATAGTAGCCTTCCATATACCAAGGTTTCCATCAAAATGTAAAATTTGTATACTATCTTAACCATGGTTTTACAGAGTTGCAAGTGTAAAATGTGGTATGAATCCCTAGTAAATCCATAAAATCATGGTAGTAGCCCCAAAACAGAAGTTTAATTTTTGTAACTTTATTTGTACTATACACTTATCACTTCACTTATTTTGTGTGAGAAACATACTTATGTCATAATTTTTTAAGAATAAAAAGAAACCATAAATACTAGGAAAGGTATAAGGAAAAGGCTCTCCATTGTTGACAAGCATGTAAATCAGTACATGTATTAAGGAAATCACTATGAAGGTTCCTCAAATAACTAAAAATAGACCTACCATTTGATCCACTCTAGGTATATTTTTAAAATAATTAATGTCAGCATAATATAGTGATATTTATTGCAGCACAATTCACAACAGCTACACTATGGAAACAACCCATCAACAGATCAGTTGGTAAAGAAATTCTAGCATTAAAAAAAGGAGTATTTTTCATTCAAAATGAAATCATGTCAAGACTGGAGATGAATATGTTAAGTGCAATCAGCCAGACTGAGAACATCAAATCTCACATGTTTATTCTCATCCAAGAAGATATAAAAAATTTTAAAGAGATGACATGAAAGTAGAAGTGAGCAGTGGATAGGGATAATTAGTGTGTTACATGAATGTACAAATATGCCAAAGGAAACTCTAGACTGTTCAACTAACATAGACTAAAAAAATTATAAAAACCAAAGCAAACAAACAATAATTTCTTAGCCCATTAATACTAACACCCAGGTTTCCTCTCTTGCTGTTAGTACTAACAACCAGGTTGTCTTTGGATCTAGTTCTATTGATTGCATTATATCTCATTAATGAGATTTTCTTTTTTTTATAATATGTATTTACATCTTTGTACTTAATAGCTGACATAATGTGTAGGATATTAGAAACTGAAATGTATAGTATTTAAGAGTGAAAATAGGTGTCCTTTTTCTTCTGTTAAATTGACAGAGTGAAACAGTGTTGGAGAGGTTAAATCAATCTTCTATAGAAGGAGAGCAGGGGTTGGGTTTTGTTGTTGCTTTAACTATGTTAATACCTTCATTGCATAAAAAATTATTCAAGTGTCACATTGTGCTTGTGTTTATTCTACTGTGCTTATTTCTGGTTCTGAAGGATTTTCTTAATGTCTTGTTCCACCCTGTTTTACATCTGTTTTACTCAAACTGCCCCTCAGAAAATGTCTCTCTGCATTTCAACAGTGTCTTGTGATTTCACCTTTTTCATTCCTATCTAATTGCATTGATGTGAATCTTCTCTGTCTTCCTTGGTAAGTCTGGCTAAGAGCTCATTTATGTAACTGTTCTCTAACACAATTGTATACTATGTGAACTGTAAACATATACAAATAAAATTTTTAAAATTTTTTTCAAAGAAAATGTTTACCTGTACATTTTCGCTCTCCTCTTATCACAATTCTGGTAGTTAATATCCAGTATCTGCTGACTCAAAACTGACATTCAGATGGGTTTACTCTAGTTTCTCTAGTCTAGTTTCAACCTTAGGAGGACCCTGGATTCTTTAGTCTTAGAGATGGTCATTCCTCAGTAACCTTACTATTCCTTGGAAGTAAAAGATCTCTCAGTGATCCCAACTAATGACAGTTCCATAGCTCTCTCCCAAAGGCACAGATTTTTACATTTTTACTTTCCTTAAGCCTCCATGGGTTATCTCCAGGGTCCTGGGAGAGAAAATTTACTGTATTTTTCTCTGACAGTTGAAGTACACGGTTAACCAGAAGAAAAGAGTCTGAGTAAGGCATCATGCCCATACTGCTAGTACTTCTCTGGTGTTAAAACCTGCCTCTGATCTCTCTCAAGAGCAGTCAGTAGAGGTCTACAGAGATGTCTGTGTTGGACATAAATTTCTTCTTGGGTCTGTGATCCTGAGGGATTTTGCCCTCTCACAGTGGACCATGTTTGGTCTCTAGCAATTGAGTAAACTCTTTGGAAGTATTCTCTTCATGTGCACAGTGACATCTTCTACCTGCAGGTGGAAGATGAGCCAATGTTCTTGTCCCACCTCTCCTCCATGATTTTCTTTCCTTAGATGGCAGGATAATTACTCATGAAACCACCCTTACAGAGGCACCTTCCTGCCCTGGTGCCTTTCTCTTTACACTCCTCTCTCAGAGGAAGATGGATCCCCTCCAACAGTCACACACAAATTTTATCTCCAAAAGGGCATTTATTCTCCACATTGAGGCTGCAGGGACAGACATTACCCATCCCTGGCCTCTACCTATCCCACCACATAATTCTCCAGCATCTGCACTAAAATCTTTCCTTAGTCCACAAAAATCTTCTTTAGAATATTCCTGTTCTCGCTCCCTCTA
This sequence comes from Dinomys branickii, assembly GCA_004027595.1. Lineage (NCBI taxonomy): Eukaryota > Metazoa > Chordata > Mammalia > Rodentia > Dinomyidae > Dinomys > Dinomys branickii. The sequence continues at coordinate 2,988 of PVLD010033243.1, forward strand.
TGCTTATGAGGTTGACTGACTCCCCCATTCAGCACTGTGTTCTCTCTGGGGTAACACTTTTGCTGCTTCCCTGTCCCTGAGCTCAGCCCAGAAAGTCACTCTTTTGTCTTTCAGCTGCTGCTTGTCTGGGTGGTGGCACCAATCTGCAAGTACTCTTCCTCCTTCTTGTTGGACTCTGGCCAGTGGGGCAGTCCCTCTCCATGGGAGTCCTGAGACCAGAATCAAAGAGAAATCACTCACCCCTCAGATTTGCAGGTAACCCTTGGTTCATCTATGCCAAGACAATCACAACCCTTATGACATATGAAGTGTTCTATCTCCTAGGAGAACCTGTGTTCATTGTCACAGCACTGTTGTCACAGGTCACAGGTCTTGAAAGAAGGATAAAAGCCACTCCTTCTCAATAAGTGTGCCACACCCCACCTCACCTACCACTGTTGCCTCACTTCTGCCATCAGCCTCAACCGTTCCAAGAAAAATTGGTCCAGAATTCTATCACCATCTTGCTGAGGTCAGCCTCCTCCTCTGAAGCACGTTCAGTGGGAAAGAGGGAAAAGTACTTTTCTACTCAAATCTGAAACAGCATCATGATCTGGGAGCTTATTAGAAATGCAGACTCTTCCTTTACAACATATCTACTATTTGATTTGGATCTAAAATCGCCTCTCAAAAATCTTACAGATGGGGCAATAACAGAAATGGGGCTTTGGGAGGTGCTTGGATAGCTGATAAACTATATTCATCAGTGAACTAAGCCTTTGGAGAATTTATTAGCTGAAGGCACTGTTAGTGGGAAGAGCCCAGTTGGAGGAAGGTGGTCACCATGGGCACGCCTCTGAAGGATACATTTCTTTTTGGACTCTTTCCAACTTTCTCTGCTGTCTAGCAGAGAAAATGTCTCTGCCATGAGGTGAATAGCATTTCACTGCCATGTCCTTCTACCATATTTCTGCCTTCGTGCTAGCTGACCATGACCTGGAACCTCTCAAACTGAACCCAAATAAACCTCCTCTCCTTTAAATTGATTTTTTCCCAGCAACAGAAAGCTTACTACTACACAGTCCCTACTTTGAGTGTTTTAGAAAAAATAACTCATTTCATTTTCACAACAGTTAGATGAGTTAAGTAATATTATGTTCCCTATTTTAGATATGGGATGACCCAGACACAGCAAATTTGAGAAAATCCTCAGAAACAAAACAGTTAAGAAGTGTTGAGCTGGAATTCAGACACTCACTCTGGCCCCAAGTTATTGCTTGTAATATTGTCCTAAACCTCTTTGCATGGTCTGGTCATATCTGGATTAATAATTAAGAAAAAATAGCTAGTTCTTTTAATTCTTCATATTTGGGGCATGAAGTGAGATCATTGTTCTCTGTGTGTGGCATGTGCTGCTCTATCTCAGGGTGTTTATCCTCTCCTGGGTCTCAGTGTGTCCAGTCCTAGGGCTGGCTGGTCTACCATGCTCCGAAACCAAGTCCAAGTCCAAGGTGAAGGTCCAGGAGCTGAGCACTGAGGTTAAACTAGGCCTATCATGTCCTTGTTCTATCTACATCTCTGCCCACTTATTTCAAAATGTATCTATCACCCTGATACTTACATTTCAGAAGAATTCATCCTGTGTTGTGCAAGGGGCGAGAGAAAACAAAACCTGACAAAGCCATATTATGGAAGGATATTAGCTGGGGATCCAGTGAAGTCTCTGTGCTGCTCCAAAGATGTGCGCTTGTCCAGGCTCAGAAATCTAAATAGGCCCCTGAGGCTCACCTACCCAGACAAGTTTCATGATCTAAATGACAGCATATCTCTTCCACACCCCCCTCGGGATTTCGCTTGAGTCTTCTATGCCATTATCCATCCTCTTTACCCTCTCTTATCCAAACACTCAGAATTTACCTCCTCTTTCATGCAAACAGTCTAGTCCATATATTCAGATTACAAACGCTATACAAAGAATATTTCTGAGGATGTCACCTGGCCAGTATCTGTTCAGCGTAGGACTGGTGCCACTCCTAATGTTGACACTTGAAATCTCTGTTAGTAATTCATCTGGCCAAAGATTATTGTTTCAAAATAGCTTATGTAATCCTTTTCATTTGACCATTAAAGTTCCACTTTACCAGCCATGGTTTCCAGGCCACACTTCTTCCTCATTGCAGTGCTCCCTGTTTATTTCCAAGTAAGCATCATCATTCCTATGAGGGCCTCTCACTGGGCTTTAATTTAATGTTGACACCATATTAGTGTACCACGTGATTATTAGGAGTACTTTAAAAATCTATTAATATTTTTATGATATTCAAAAAGAGATTTTCACTCATTCAAAAAGAGATTTTCATCATTTCCATAAATTTGAGAACTATTTCACTTGCAATACATTAGAAGTAAGCCTAGAGAATGTGTCACCACATTTTTTATAATTAAGATAATGGTAGAAAAGTAAGAAATTACAGGCCTGGTTCAGAAAATGTATATCCCCCATCACTTCTCAGCCTTTTGGCTAAGATCAAGTGTAGAAAACGTATACCCCAAAATAAATCTCTCAGCATGGAAAGTGAATATTGATTGATATCTAGTATCTTAAAGCCAGTGACGACCTTGATCACTATCACAGCCTCAGGTTAGACAGCAGGCAGTGGCTTTGTCAAGGATCATCACCACTGCAGTCATTTCTTTGAACTTCAGAGAATTTCTTGCTGTTGACATTCAGCTCATGAACGTACTACATTGTGTTCTCAACTTGGGCTGTAAATAGGGAGCCAGATTCCCGAGAATCAATCCAGTATTGAGACTGACTGAGTCAGAGTGTCTGACAGAAACTTTTGCCTATAGGTGAGTCCCATAGGGAAGAAGTGCCCTCCCCATAGACAAGCGGTTACAGTGAAGGACACAGAGTCCTAGCATTCAGGCCATCACATGATGAAGTTACTCCAGGACTGCATTAGGAAGAGTGGGGTCAACTATGGCAGCAAATAGGCCCAGAATTTCAAAGGCTTATCTTTGCAGTGTAAAAAACTTGTGTTTTGTTGTGTCATCAGGGTGGCAGTTATTCACATGGTCATCCATAGATCTAAAATTGGGGTTTGCAAGCCTTCTGTAAATACTACATAGTAAATATATTATGGTTTGCCAATTATGGAGTTTCTTTTTTTTTTTTTTTTTTTGCGGTACTGGGGATCGAACTCAGGACCCTGCGCTTGCTAGGCAAGCACTTATTCCACTGAGCTATATCCCCAGCCCCAATTATGGAGTTTCTGTGGTAACTATGCAACTCCACTGTTGTGGTGAGATGTGCCATAGACAATATATGAGCAGATGAGCATGGTTGTGTTTCAAGAAAAGTATATTTTTAAGTATTCATAGTAGGCCAGATCTGACTCTTGGACTACAGTATATGGACAACTGGTCAGGACTGTGGTGGCTTTGCCATCTTTAACTTAGGGTTTCTAAATTTATCGTGACTATTAGTTTCGGCTGGTGAGAATGGAGAGGACCATAGAGAAGTGACCATGAGGGTTTTCATTGTACAAACGAGTGTAATTCTCCTTACTTCCAGTGATATTGAACAGAACGAATTCAGTCATGTGACCAATCTAATCACAAGGCAAGCTGAGAAATTTGCCCTGCATGTGTGCAAAAGAAATTGGGATTTTTTGTGGTGTTGAGACTATTGGTGATTATTTTTTGGTAGTTTTATATTTATTTATTCATTCATTCATTTGTTTATATATTTTTAATTTTTATTCTTTTCATTGTTGTTGTTGTTGTACTGGGAACTGAAACCAGGACCTTCACACTGAGCTACAATATACCTCACTTTTTAAAAAAGTTTTTTGAGGCAAAAGTCTCACTAAGCTCCTAACTTGCCCTAATATGCAATCTTCCTGTCTCACCTCCTAGAGTAGAATTCAGGTCATATTTTAATGAGATTCCAGGAATCCCGGTCACAAATAATATTCAGTATATCATAATCATTTTTCCCCTTAAATTCTCCCATAAATGTAGGAAAAGAAAGTTTTAAAGACACAAATCAATATTGAAAAACATGAGCAAAAGAGAAGACTTTATAAGCTACATCAACAGAGCAAACTAAACTGCTTTTAGAGGAGAGATTAGAAGTCAGTGAATTGGAAGGTGGATAATACCAAACAAATATGATAAAAATGGGAACAGCAAACTTTCTCTGAGTTGACAGGTAGTAGATATTCATGAAAACTGGGTGCAAATATCTCCCACTTACTGTCAAGAGGAGTACAGCTCTCTCCTATAAGATCTACCTCCAAGAAAAAATTCCTACATGTTCTCTGCACTTCAATATTAGAATTGGAATGACCTCTGGGACTCTGATCACCAATTTAAACCTGAGCATCAGTGAATGTTCAGCAAGGATGTAAATCTCTGTCTGGAGATCTGAATGCCAGAAGGGAGAAGTTTCCTAAGGTCCAAGGACCTGGTGCAGTAATGATGCTCATGGTGGAGTCCATACCTGGTCACCTAATTAGTGGCGATGGTGATTGACGAGGTTGCCTTGGATCATGATCTTCTTTTCTTCCCTGAGTGATCTTTTGGGGAATATACCCTCTCTAAATGAACTGCTACATAAAATAAAGCTAACCAAGGATTTGTCCAGTCATAAATAAGGTGAAAATGACCCCTTGCTTTTTGAGAATGTCAAGTGCTAAAAACAGTGTGAAGCAATGGACTCCTTACTCTACTCGTAAGATTGCAGTTGATACAACCATGTTCTACAGTGGTTAAAATATGGAATCCCTGTCACCCAACAAACCACTCTTAGGTATGTATCCGAAAGTAATGCATGCATGTGGTTTAAAATAAATACATGTTCTAGAATACTCATGACATTTGTAATAACCACAACCTAAAACCTATCTGTAAAAGACTGAATTATTGCCTCTCCTCCTATTATTATGCTGAACACTTAATCAGCAAAGTGATTTTCTTAAGCAAAACATTTATGAAGATTGTAAGGGTGAAACAGGTCATAAAAATGAAGCCTTAGTCAGGTAGAATTGGTGTCCTTATAAAAACAAGAGGCATAAGTTTCTTTCTCTCTCCCCATCTCTCTCTGTCTCTCTCTACATTTACAGAAGAAAGTCCATGTGAGAATAGAAGAAGGCAACCATCTGCAAGCCAGAAAAAGAGCCTTCATCAGGCGCTGAATCAATCACCACTTTGATCGGGAAACCCTAGTCTCCAGAACTATGCTAAAATGAACTTCTTTTTTTCAGAAAATTCCGCCTATGGTTGCTATGGGAGTTTGTGTTAGCCTTCGGTTACTTCAACAGAATATATAAGACCAACTTAAAAGAAGAAAGATCTATTTTGCTCTCAGATTCACAGGCTTCAGTCCATGGTCACTTCATTCTGTGGTTTCTGAGTCTGAGTGAGACAGATCATCATGGCAAGGAGTGTGTGGAGGAGATAAGCACTCACTGTAGGATGACAGGGTAGGAAAAGGAAAGAGGAAAGAACCGAGGACAAATATCTTCTTCAAAGCCATACCCGAAGTAACTTATGTATCCATCTAGGCCACCAGGAAAGCCTAGAGACCCTAGGAAGCTTTCTGCCACCTTTGAGAACCACCTCAAGCTATAAATTTATCAGTGAGTTAATGCATCAGTGCAGTCAGGGCCTTTATGATTGAATCACCCCTCAAAGCCCCCACCTCTGAGCTGCAGTATTAGAGACCAAGCCTTCAACAAAACAGAGTTTTGATTTTTCAAACCATAACATGTCCTGAATAAATTAATACACTAACCAAATACCCTATAAGAATAGGAGTAGTAGAGGATGGAAAATTTCTACCTCTGTATTGGCAAGTACCTCAGAATGTGACTGTACTTCAAAATAGTTTATAAGACATGTTTACACTTGAGTGGATCCATTTGGATGGACCCTAGTCCAATATATTTGTTATCTAAATAAAAAAGTATGGTCATAGAAAGAGCTATCAAGAGCACATGTGCAGAGATGTTCCATGGTGTGTAGAGGCAAGAAGGTTTCTGCAAGCCAAGGAAGAAGGCCTCAGAGAACACCAGCCCTGACGGCACCTTGATCTGGAATCTCACCCTTCAGAATCATAAAAAGAGTAAGTTCCTGTTGTTTAAGCTATCCAGTGAATGCAACAAAAGCAGTCTAATACATGATACCAATCCAATTCTACTTTTCTTGCCCAGAGAAAACTAACATCCAAAGATGAGAAAGTACTGGATGAGGGCACATTCCAACTCCATATCTAAGTTAGGACAAGAGTTTGAAGTTGTTACTTCTACTACATGGTGGCTGACAATCATCATTTATACTCAGGATGTAGGAAGATATTTTAAATACAAACTTTAAAATAAAGTCAAATATCTTGATTTTGTGCATAAGTGTATTATCAGTTCATTGATCCAGGTTGAGAAGAAAGGGCTGAAGGATTAGGAAAGGCCAGAGGAAGAGGCAGGTACCACATGCAATGTATTCTATCCCCCTCAGATCAATAGGCAGGACTACCTTTGCCCAGAATAGACTAATATTGACATCAAAGAGGATTGGGCAACCAGCAACCATAATACACATGACATTCTGAAAGAAGGTCATAAGTTCTTGCACAAGAGCACAGATGTTCACTGAAAATAAGCTTTAGACATCCAAATTCACACAGGGATGTTCACTACCACTTATCATAGCCACTGATTTTGTGGCAGCATTTGACTCAGTCTCTAGAGAAGATCAGATTTTACAGAGCTTGATAGGGATTGGGGTTCCTCCCTTTATTTTATCTAGGAGAGAAAAATAGTTAATAGATAACACCCTAGTAACACCCTAGTAAAGGTCCTCCCTCTCTAGCCACGTAGGATAATCTAGTCGGCCTGCCTAACTAGACAACAAAGTTGTTTCCTATTTTTATTGGACTACATACACACACACACACACACACACACACACACACACACACACACTTTAGTCAGATTGCTTTTTGCTTTATTCAGCTGCCAATTGAAACTTGTCACACAAAACTGGCTTTCAGCCTAGGAAGACTGTTTGGTGCATTCTTAGAAAATCATAAACGATAGAAATGAATTATTATTCTCAGTCAACTGTGGTGTTACACATCAACTAACTCTGCAAACAAAGGCAACCAAGCCTAGACCTTGTCTGGAACTACTATATTTATAACCTCTGATGCCCATTCCTGACTCATGATGATTCTGCAAAAATGAGGAGTAAAGATGGAGTCTCACAAGCCTCACCCCAGATTTTGAGATTGATAATGTGTCTAATTGCAGAAAATCATTTTAGCTGGAGGTGACGACACCTCTTTCTAAGTAGTAGTTGACTGGGGTTATTGCTTTCCACTGGGGAATACAATAAGTTTTCCTATATGGAAATATGTGATCTGCAGAGTGAAATTCTACAATTGGTCTTGAATCTTAAGAAACTGAGCAGAACTTGGGAGAGTAGGTGTCCACAGTGGCTCCAAATGAACACCCAAGAACCTACACATTCATTAATTTATTCATCAGATATATAGAGTACACATGTTAGAAGAGCTATGAGACAAGATCAAGGCCATGTTCTATTTACCCCTTCTCTCAGCTTTGGGATTGATAGGTGACACTGTGGTGGAAAGTGAGGCAGTAAGATACTAGAAGTCTGGGGATCTACCAGCCGACCTTTGCGGATCATTTGTGGAAAAAGAAGATTAGAGGAGGGTGGCTCTGGATGAGGTGCTCTCTCCTATGTCATTCTCTAGGTTCCTGATGCTAAATCTACAATCTGATGACATTTTCCAGTGCAGCCTGGACAAAGGCCATGTTTCTGGAGCCCTCCTTGTTCTCACACTAATGTCACATTTTTGCACTGTAAAAGTTGCCAGTGTCCCAGGGGAGTTTCTGTGATGTCTTAATAAAAGTAAAATAAATACAGCCAGGTGGTTGTGAAGAAAAGGGACCTAGTGGATGTATGCTGGAGAAGAAAAATGTAGCAAAAGACTAATAAAGGTAACCACAATCTCATATAAATAATACTTCTCTGAGGTTGGCACCTAGCAACAGTCCAACCAACCTTAAACTAGTGCCTCCCTTGTTATGGAGTCTTCAGAGCCCAGCTACTAATTCTTGCAGCCAAGGATTACGTCTTGGAATGATTTATATAATCTTTATAAAGCCTTTAAACTTCCCTATCCAGCCTTTGAATACACCTATGACATTGTATCAGCACGCTATCTATATGCTCTATGGGTTGTCTCTTTTTCCTTTACCTTGCCCATTTAAAGAGAGATTTACATCACTTCCATACATCAAAGACCTATATGACCTATAATAAATGAAAAGTAAGTATAGAAAATATGCTACTATATTTTATATAAATTAAAATAACATGAAAAATAAAAAGTAAATGCAGTAATAACTGATCCAGTTTCTAAAATTGTATACCCAAAAGTAAGTTACTCAGTGTTGAAAGTGAACTGTTGGTTGACAGACATTTAGTGATATGAAGACAGCAACAACTTTGACCACCATCACAACCTTTTAGATTATATATATCAGCTTTTTCTCATCCACAGTAAACTGGAGCCATGGAGTAGGATGCCAAGAGACTGAAAAAAAAACTTATAAATCAATAGTAAGACAGATTTGGCCCTTGAGTGTTAGTTTGTTAACTCCTGATCTGCACTAGGATCACTTTATCATATCTAACTTATGATTTCCAAAGTTGTCATAGATTTTGACCAGTCAGCTGGAGGATGGAGGATGCAGGAGGGGCTGTGGAGGTTTCCAGGGTCCAGCCTGAATGCAATTTCTTTACTCCCACTGACATTCTGCTGGAGGGAACTTAGTCACAGGATCAATGTAGGCACAAGAAAGCCTGGGAAATATGGTCTGCATATGTTCCCATGTAATTAGGACAAATTTAATGAACTCCCAGCAATCTCAGTCACTAACACTATTCAATAAATCATCGATTTTATATTAAGGGTTGTTTTTCTAATATACAATGAAAATACATAACCTTCACTAGATGATTTAAACTTTGGTTTTGCTCATCTAAAAAGACATTGTATAATCCTAAGAACACATCCACTCTACTTAGCACTATAGTACACTGAGCTTTTGTGTTTCTTTGATTCAAATCAAAAGAGCCTGAATCTAAAATCTCTGTTACCTTAGGCTATTCATAAAATTTTTCTTCAGCCTTTTAATATAAAATAAAATATATACATAAGCCTATGTACATGTTTTAAATATTTGTTCACCAGCTACAAAGAACTTACATAGTGCTACAGCTTGATGGATGCTGAATTTTTGCATTTATTTGATTTAAATAAGAAAAGGCCAATTATTAAATCAGTCTCTCCTCACTGGGGCTACTTTCTAAGTTTTCTTCAGCATTTCCACACAAAAGAAAAATTACAATGTAGACACATGCATAAAAACTTAGACCCGACTTCCGGGAAGATGGTGACCAGGTGAGCAGCAAGGGAGCGATCCTCCTTAATAAACACCATCAGCTCAAGACAGACTTGGCGAGAGTGAATGCCGGGACCTCGGCTGGGAAGTTCAAACTGGGCGTATTTCTCTGAGCTGCCGAGGGAGATGCGGTAGGGCGGCCCAGGCTGCCGTGGCGAGACGTGGGAAAGTCCCAGACGCTGCAAGCCAGGGACGCTCCATGCGGGGAGGAAGTTTGGCTGGGTCCGAGCACCCTGGGAGCACAGCCAGCTCGATCCCTCCCGCCTCCCGAGCCGGTGCACCTTTCCAGCGACTCCCGACAGAGATCGGCTTTTTGGTGGTGGCAACGCCCGGCAGTCCCACATTTCACGCGTATCGGGCAGGCCACGCATAAAGCCCCAGACGCTGGGAGCCAGAGACGCTCCGCGCGGGGAGGAAGTTTGGCTGGGTCCGAACGCCCTGGGAGCACAGCCAGCTCGGTCCCTCCCACCTCCCGAGCCGGCGCAGCTTTCCAGCGACTCCCGACAGAGATCGGCTTTTTGGCAGCGGCGACGGACGGCAGTCCCACATTTCGCGCATATCGGGCAGGCCGCGCGGAGAGCCCAAACACTGAGAGCCAGAGACACTCCGCGCGGGGAGGAAGTTTGGCTGGGTCCGAACGCCCTGGGAGCACAGCCAGGTCGGTCCCTCCCGCCTCCCGAGCCGGTACAGCTTTCCGGCGACTCCCGACAGAGATCGGCTTTTTAGTGGCGGAGACGCCCGGCAGTCCCACGTTTCGTGCATATCGGGCGGGCCGCACAGAGGGCCCCAAGCACTGGGAGCCAGAGATGCTCCGCGCGGGGAGTAAGTTTGGCTGGGTCCGAATGCCCTGGGAACACAGCCAGCTCGGTCCCTCCCGCCTCCCGAGCTGGCGCAGCTTTCCAGCGACTGGCGACAGAGATCGGCTTTTTAGCGGCGGCAACGCCCAGCAGTCCGACATTTCGCGCGTATCGGGCGGACCGCGCAGAAAGCCCCAAAGCATAAACTGGCACTTTGGAAACTTCCTGCCTGCAGGGACTCCGAAAACTGGTGAGCTATCTGCGCTCGCGACCAGATCACAGAGTGGGGGAGGAGATCCATTCCTATACCTGCAGGGAACCCTGGGAGGGCGGGGTAGTGGTCTCACACACCTCACCCAGGTCTCTCGCTAGGGAGTAGCTAAATAACTTCTGTACAGCCTTTTAAGCGGAACTCTCAGCAGAAAGCTTAAGGGACATTCCCCCAAAGAAAAGTCATTGGAGCAGCCTCTGCAGCAGACCTTTGCCTGCTGAACTGCCTGGGGAATCTAATGCTCAATATTTTGAATCAGATACCCAAAAAAGGGAAGACAGAAGAACAAATCTCAGCAGAAAGCTTAAGGGACATTC